>NEWO01000061.1:646830-735131 GCA_003013225.1 Phalaenopsis aphrodite
TATATATATATATATATATATATATATATATATATATATATATATATATATATATATATATATATATATATATATATATATATATATATATTTGTGGAAGGAGCATTATTCGACTCCATACATGTTGATCATTACAAGCAGTACAAAATATTCCACTGAAGAGGTCTCTTTACAACAGCCAGGAGGGAGACCAATCCACAAAACTAAGACATACATGAGTGTAATAAAACTAATTATAGAGAAAAAAGAGAAGAAGCCCCAAAAGACAAAAGATCTTTGACGTGATTAGCCTTGAATCTTAGATGAGGAGTCTCCAACTTATCATAATGAAGCAGGAGGGCAAGAGGGGTGAGAGGCCTTATTGCAACAGAGATGGAGTTAGCATAGATACCATGTATGGCAAGCCAATTAGCAGTTTTGTTTCCTTCTCTTTATATAAAAGACACATAGACTTTGAACATCTTGTATAGATTGCCAATTTTCTGTTTCAATTGCATATGGTGCCAAGAAGACAACTGCTCTGTGGTGAGGAAAGTAATCAGTTGTAGAGAGTCAACCTCAATCCACAATTTATGCCATGCAGCTTCTGTGCAAAGGTAAGGGCCCAGTAAACAACAATAAGCTCGGCTTCTAGAGCATCATGGGCCTCAGTAAGAGCATGAAAGAATAGCAAACATTTGCTGGAGGAATCTCTGAAACCACCCCCCCACCCCTGCACCCCATTCAGAGAAGCTACCATCAGTATTAATCTTCATGGTTTGTGGATCAGGAGGTTGCCAAATGACTTTCTCAATCTTATTTTGACTTTTCGTTACATTAGTCTGAGGCAAGCTGATATTGGGGAAGTTTTTAAGATGAATCTGGTGTTTAAGTAGGAAACATAGTTTCTAGTACCTTATTGCGTTGAATAGTCTTATCTTAATGTTTTCTGCTGTTCCTGCACATCCACAAGAACCAGACCACAATAAATGGAATAGATTCACCTTTTTTATTGTTCCAGCCGTGCCATCCATCTTTGAGACTGGACAAGTCCTTGTCCAAGCCCTCAACTTTAATCTTAGTAAGGAGAGCTTTTCATACATCTTGAGCAAACTTCCATTTAAAAATAGGTGATTATTGTCCTCTTTAAATCTGAGATAGAGATAGCATCTAGAAGGCCCTCTTAATCCCTTCAGTTTAATAATATCATCAGTTGGCAGAAGGTTGTTGAAGAATCTCCAACAAAAGAAGGATATGGAGGGGAAAGATATCAGTTTGAAATGGCTTCACCCCAAGGGACTTGATCCCAACAGCAAATTTTGGCATAGATGGCTTCTGTCAGGCTTTGGTTAGCTTAGCAATGCCAGATAATACTATCTTTCCTACCCTTATGAAAAACAACCTTAGTGACTTGAGATAGTGGGGCTCTTGTATAATGGATTGGAGCTTAGAAACAGACTAGGAGTACCCTTCCCAAAGATCACAAACTAAGAGTTGAGGGTTGATGTCAGAAGGGGGGAGGCCTAGCCAGTCATTAGGACACCAATGATCAAGCAAAAAGCTCACTTTCCATTCCCCAAATCCCATATGTACATATCTTGAGCAAGGTGTCTAATCTTAAGCCTATTAGTCCAAATTCAGGAGTCCCCCAGTTTTTTAGAGATGAGAGAAGGATGTTGGCCCTTACAGTATTTTCCATTCATGAACTTAGCCCACAGGGAAGTTTGGGTTCTGAAATTAATCCACATCTTACAGAAATTAATCTGTGTGATTTGATGGAGTCCCTCGAACCCCATCTCACCTGCCATTATGGGTTTAGCTGCCTTTTGCCAAGAAGCTCAGTGGAGCTGCTGTCTTTGACCTGCCTATAAGAATTTGTTAAAGACTCTCACCATCTGAATTTGAGTGCTTTTCTTCAAGTAATTGGTTTGAAGAATATATGAGGGGAAGGTAGTTAGGATGCTTCTGAGAAGAGTAACTCTACCCCTATTTGACAGGAACTAATGTGACTAGTTGGATAAGGTTTTATGAATTTTCTGCAATACCTTATCAAATTGGGTCAGTTTATGTCTCCCCCAAGTGAGTTGGACTCCAAAATATTTTAAAGGGCCCTTAGCAATAGAAAAGCCAGTGTAATCTGAGACCCAATGTTTGTAAATGGAATAAGTCCTCTTGTTAAACATAAGGTTGCATTTAGTAGAGAAAAACTCCATCCCATAATAGTTTTGAAATTTTTTCAGACAATGATAGACTTTTTAACTGCATTCTTATGAACATTAGAGAATATCATGATATCATCAGCATCATGAGGTGGGAAATAGCTATATTGGATTTATGATGAAATATGGAGTACTGTTGGTTGAGAACGGTCCTGCCAAGCATTCTAGAGAAGTAATCCATAACAATAATAAAGATAGTGGGAGAGAGTGGGTCACCTTGTTTGAGCCCTTTAGTAGCAGTGAAAGAACCCCAGGCTTTGCCATTGATAAGAACAGAGTGCTTGTTGTTTATGAGCCACCTGTAGATGAGTTTACTGAATTCAGGTTGAAATCCTCTGGCTGCAAGAATCCCCAAAATGAAATTCCAGTCAATGGTGTCATAAGCTTTTTTAATATCTAATTTATAAATTAGATTTCCCCCTCTACTAATTTTATCTAAATCCAAAATGAGTTCTTGTGTCAGCAACACATTATCAGTGATGGATCTCCCTTTAATGAAAGCTATCTGGTTTGGGCAGATAACCTGTCAAGATGAGGTTGGAGGCTTCTAACTATGATCTTGCTTATGAGTTTACTTATGACAGATGTGAGGCTGATAGGCTTGTAGTGTTCCCAAGTCTTCTGCAGATCACCTTTAGGGGATAACACAATAGAAGTGTCTCCAAAATAGCTAGGGAGATTGACCCCCCTGAAGAAGCTCATGATTGCCTCAATTACCTCTATCTTTATAATGTGCCAAGCTTTTTGGTAGAAGTCAGAAGTAAAACCATCAAGGCCAGCTGCTTTAGAGTTGTCAATTGTGTTTAAGGCATCCCAAATTTTTTCATCAGAAGGGGTTCAGTGTGATTGACCTGATTAGTGTAATTTAATTCTTCAGTAAAGTAGTCTTAATAGTCAGTATTTAAATCAGCTGAAGAGTTCAGTAAGGAACTGTAGTACTTAATAGCATCCAAAGCAATAAGTTTATTATTATTAATCCATCTGCCCTCAGTAGAGTAAATAGAGTGTATGGTATTGTACTTCCTCTTATAACTTATATAAGCATGGTAGAACTTTATGTTTCTGTCACCTTCAGTAAAGATGTTAACATAAGCTTTTTGTTTGAGTAGCATATCTTGTATGTCAATAACATTAAGCAGATTAGTCTGGGCATCAAGCAGTAAGTTTTAGTGGCAGTATTATTCTGAATAGCAAACTCTAGTTTCTCAACTTCCTTTTCAGGAGAGATAAGGCATTGGAAAAAACATTCTAATAAGTCTATCAACCCCACTTCAAAGCTTTGCTTGTTTTCAGTGAAGAAGGCTGAGCTTGATGAAAGGGTCAGTATGATCACTACCCATCTAATTAGAAGATACACAGCTAATGAAAAGGGGGTGAGTGGACCACATATTAAGGTATTTGAAAGGGGGGGTGATTTGTGGTAGTGCTAGGGGAAGTAATGGATATAAGAAGTGGTCTATGATCAGAACCAGTGAGGGTTAAGTGAGTAACAAAGGATACGAGGTAGTGTTTATGCCGGTAGTGGTTCACTAATATCTGGTCAAGTCTTTCCCATAGGAGATCCCTTTTTCAAGTTAATTTAGTACCCTAGTATCCTAAGTCAAACAATCCAGCTTGCTGAATTTGATCATTAAAAAAAGTCATTTTGGACAGATTAGGAGGTCTCCCCCCCAGATTTCTCTGCCGCAGTAGTGAGACAATTGAAATCTCCCCCTACCATCCAATGAGAGTTCATGTTTGTGTTGATGAGATGTAATCCCTCCCAAAGCTCATATTTATCTACTTTGAGACTTCCAGCATAAATAAGGGTTGCATACTCCAGATGGCCTTGAACTAGAAGTGAAAGATGTATGACTGTGGATGGTCAATAAGTATGCTCCATTGTATCTCTTTCCTACAAAAGAACCAAACTTTATTATTCTTGTTAGCATAATGAGAAAAACCATGGAATTTGTTAATAATTCTATGGGATTTTTGCTGAACCATTGGTTCAAGTACAGCAAAACACCATAGTTTATATTTTTTGTTGAGATAAATCAGTCTTCTTAAAGAATAGGGATGGCAATGCCCCTTATATTCCAACACAACATGTTAATCATTGAAGGGATTGAAATGGAGGGAAGGCTAAGATCTTGATCTGGTCCTTAATTTAGAAGGGGGAGGTCCTCCCATCTTTAGAACACCTATGCTCCCATTATTTCCATCTTTTAATTTAAAAACTTCTGATAGTACCTTTTTCTTCTACTTAGATTTCTGTGTTTTTCATTCTTCTTCCAATAGGAGTTTCGACTCAACTATGTCTTTCTTCTCAGGGGCTTCTATGATTGGAGCATCTTTCTGGTTAATCTCCCTATATGCCTCATCTACATCTAGTAGAACAGTTAGATGAGTTATAATATTTATTTGGTTCTCCCTATCTCTGAAGTGTCTGGGGGATAAGTTAGTGGGAGCTATGGAGCCAAATGGAGTTGTTGAGCTTCTGGGTGTGTCCAACATATCCTCCAAATTCCCAGTTGGAGAGGGTTCCACACAAACTCTAAGTTCTGGGGGAGTAGGCTGATTAATCCTTTCCTTAGTTGACACATTCTTCTTTTGGGGAGGGTGAAGCCTGAAACATGTATCCTTGGTGTGTCCAAAAACCTTACAGTGGTAACTATAATATGGTTTCTGTTCTAAAACCACATTCTGTCAAAACCCCTCTTTATCAGTACTAATCTAGAGCCTTTTAATTTCATGGAGGGTTATATCTCTTTCTATAAGAATTCTAGCTAGAGAAGGTCTAGCTTTGTTATATGTAGGAGCATCAACCTTCAGAGGTCTCCCTAATACACTTGATATATTGAATAGGGCATTGAGATTGAAGTATTGAATTGGGAGGTCAGGTAATTTAAACTATAGGGGAACTATAGGAGGTTCCTTACTAGGATCAAAACCAGGGTCTCACTTCAAAATTTTCATGGTGGTGCCTCCAATTTGAAGAGCTTATTTTGCAAACAGTCTTGCATAGTCTTCCTCCCTTGAAAGTTGGATAAGAAGATGCCTACCATCTAGTATTCCAATCTTCCAATCTCCATTGAATTTTAAATAAGCAAAGTAATTCCTGACTAATTCTACTTTAGGGTGGCCAAGAAGGAATTTTCCTACCAAGGTAAATTTCACTTGTTCATTCAGGTTGTGAATTTCTTGTGGTGAGAAATAAACAGCTGGTTATCCTTCCTTAATACCTAGAGGATGAATGCAAGGGCTGTTACCCTTCCTAAGAGTTGTGTCTTGGACGTTCTGTAGAAAGACTAAATGATTAGGATCACTAAGAGAGGCAGTGGACTTGCCACCACCCCAGTGCAAGTGGCCTTAGCCCACTCATCATCAGTTACAATGTCAATAAGGGTAGCCATAAACACCAGGTAAACAAACTCAAAATTGAAAGCACCAGCAAAAAACAAAGATTGACAGGAAAAGCCTTTGTGTGCTCTAGACAGGCCAGTCCTCACAGTAGGGTCCAAACCAACAGTACACAGCACCAAAGGGGAAGTGGTTTCCTCCAAAAGAGCCAGAAGAAGTAGGCCAAAACTAGAAGAAACCAAAGGAATAGTGAAAGCAGTCAAAAACTCGAAGAGACCAATGGAACAGTAAATCCCAGCAATGTACTAGGGAAAAGAGTGCAAGAAGCTGACTCCCAAGGCAACAGGAAACAAAAAGTAGCACCCTTGAGAAGATAGATGCAGCACCTCCCATTGAATCCCCCCCCATTAGAGCTTCATCCTGTCAGAAACCATAGCAGAGCACCTTCTCCTCCAGCCGCCAGCATCGTGATATATATATATATATATATATATATATATATATATATATATATATATATGTATGTATGTATATATATATATATATATATATATATATATATATACCCGTTGGTAATTCATTAACAAAAAATAAGATACAAAGATTTTAATGAATGAGTGCAAGCATCTCAGTCACAAGGTATACAACACAATCGAAAAAAATTTTAAAGTGTACCCCAAAATATTATCTAGAAAATTTTTGTAAAAAAACAAATATAAGTTGCTCTGCGGACATACGGGGAGATTACATCTTGTTTGAAGCAGAGTCTGCATGGGATCCAATAAGACCAAAAGTGTAGCAATACCATGTGTTGAGAATCAATCCTAAATGCCACATATAGCCATCAAAAAACACCAAAAGAGAGGGTGGTATTCATGATGAGTGGGCTTTCCTCTTTCCCTCCCCCTCGTTCTAGTGAGGAAGTCCAGCAAGAGACTTTTATGTGGGCTACTGATACACTAAAATAATATACTAGTTTAAGCATATATTTTATGCTTATTTTTTGTGATATTCTACTTTAAATAAGGGTATTTTCATTTTTTTTTTGCATGTATATTTTTTTTAGACATTTTGAACAAAAACGGCAAAACGCCAAAATTTGAAATCAAAACAACGAATTTGGGATAGTGACGCATGATGTGCTAGATCGGTGCATTATGCGCCGTTTGACAGAGAATTGATGCATGATGCACCAAATCAACGTATGATGTGCCAGAGACAACTTTTTGCAAATTAAGGTGGTTTGAGACAAATTTTGTTAGAATTTTCAAAGGGAAATTTGTGCTACACACTTATTGGAGTAATTCAATGCATCTAGACACTTTGGAAGGATCTTTTTTGAAGGGATATTTGTCTTGGATCAAATGGCATATCTTTTAAATTCAAAAGAGCTGACTTTTGGAGGGGAATCTTGAATTCTTTTTCAAAGAAGACAACCCAAGATAAAAGGAAGACTTCATTGAGGGTAGAGAATAAGATTGCTCCTCTTTCACACAAAATAATTTATATTTATTTTTTTAATTGATTTCAATTTCTTCACAATCCATATACTCATTATAAAAGAGAAGGGTGTTTTCTTAAATTTGAACTTTTTGTCAAAACAAAAACTTTGTATATTTTTGTAATTTTACTTTTGAAAGTTAGTTCTTAGTTAGTTAACTTTATTTTTAAACTAAATTTTACATAAAATTACCTTAGTAGTTAATATTCAAATTTCTTACTTTACTTTTATTTTTGTATTTTAAAATTATAAAATAATTTCAAAAACATACTTAAAGAATTTTCCAACTTCCCTGTGGGTTCAATATCTAGGACTCCGTTAGAGCCCTTTATTACTTGAGCGATACATATACTAGCGTTGATATTAACAAGCATTTTGTAGTTCAAAAAAGTTTTAAAAAATAAACTATTTTCATAAAACATATTTTTGTCGGGATTATATTACACATTTATTATATATTTGTCGTGTGTAATTTTTTAATATTAAAAAATATTTGTAAAGTTTGCACACTAAATCTTCGTGCCATAGTGTTTTGTGCGCCGTTGCCGAGGAAGTAATGAAAAGTAGTGCTAATAAGCATTTTATTTTATTTTAAAAATACATAAAAATATATAGAAAAATATTGTTTATACAGTCTTGAACATTTAATTATTTAGGTGTGTTTTCTTATTTTTAATTACTTGCTTTGTTTGTTAATGCGTAGTGTAAAACATGAAAATTTAGTACCTTACGATTATGAATTAGAGAGAACAGTTATAAAAATTTGAGAACAAAAAAAAAGATTAATTTAGAAAAATGTCTTGAAATTTAAACAATTTTAGAAATGAAAATGAACATCATCAGAGATCTTTAAGAGATTATGCTAATCCTACAACAGATGAAATTCATTTAAGTATACAAAGCCTTATTATAGCTGTCAATTCATTTGAGCTTAAATCTATTATTATCCAAATGGTACAAAACAACCAGTTTGGAGGAACACCAACTAAAGATCATAATTTACACCTTGCTAACTTTCTAGAATTTTTTGCTACATTTAAATATGATGGAGTGTCAAATGATGTTGTCAGGCATAGATTTTTTCCTTTTTCTTTAAGGGATAAAGCTAATATGTGGCTAAAATCATTAGCACTTGGATCTATCAGAATATGGGAATATTTATCATAAAAAATTTTATCTAAATATTTCTCACCTTCAAAAACTACTAAGCTTAGATATGATATCACATCTATTTATTAGTTTGATGGGGAATCAATTTATGAAGCCTGGGAAAGATTTAAAGATTTCATTAGAAAGTGTCCACACCATGTATTACCAGATTAATTATAAATTCAAACTTTTTCTAGTGGGTTGGTTGGATCTCTTAGATCGATAATTGACACTGCTGTTGGTGGATCATTAATGTCAAAACAATTTGATGAAGCATATTCATTAATTGAAAAGATGGCTACTAATAATTTTCAATGGCCCTCTGAAAGGGTAAATCCAGAAAGAGTAGCTAGAATTCATCAGTTTGATGCGATATCCATGTTAGATGCCTAAATAGCTTCTATATCAAAGAAGATAGATCAATATTAAATGAATTATTCTCATAGAACACCTTTGCTTAAGGAAACCTCATTAGGACAAATGATATAATATCAATCTTTTTATGAGACTTTAAATGCAATAAACAATCCTTCTAATAACCCTTATGCAAATTATTATAATCCTGGATGGAAGAGTTATCCAAATTTTAGATGGAGTAACAATAACACAAATGTTGCAAATACACAATGGGGAAACAATACTGCTAACCCTTTTGGAAACTCCAATAATTAAGGGAATCAAGTTTATAAACCTTATTACCCACAAGGATTTAATAATTTGTAGAGTAAGGAGAAAAAACTATTATTGGAAGAATTGATATTGCAAATAGGTAGTCAATTACAAAGTTAAGGGGCTGCAATCAGAAACATGTAAAATTAATGGAGATGTATTGCTACCACACTTAGCAATAAACTTCTAGTAACATTGCCTAGTGATGTTAAAGTAAATCCTAAAGATCAGAAAAAAGAGCAAATTAAAGTTATTCAACTGAGAAGTGGAAAAGAATTAGAAAATAAAGTTCAACAAGAAGTTGAAGTTGAAAAGGATGAGGTGGAAAATGAAAAATTTGATGATAAGTTTTATTTTGAATTGGAAAGTCCTATTAAACCAATGAAAATCACTGCAGAAAGACCATCACCTCCATTCTCTCAAACAATGAAGCAGAAACACAGAGATAATCAATTTTTGAAATTTTTTAAAATTTTGAGGAAATTAATGATAAATGTTCCATTTGTTGAAGCTTTAGAACAAATGCCAACCTATGTAAAGTTCATGAAGGATATACTTAATAAGAAAAGGAAGTCTGCATATAATGAGACTGTTGCACTTAGAGAAAAGTGTAAAGCTATAATTCATAGAAAGCTTTTTGAAAAACTTAAAGATCCTGGAAGTTTTACAATTCTTTGTGCTTTGTGAATAGTTTTATGGAAAAGTTTTATGTGATTTAAAAGCCACTATTATTCTTATGTCATTAGCAATATTTAGAAGGTTGGGCTTACGACATATTTCACCTACTACTGTAACTCTTCAATTAACTGATCGTTCGATTACCTATCCCAAAGAAGTTATAAAAAATGTTTTAGTAAAGGTTGATAAATTTATCTTTCCCATGGACTTTATTGTATTAGATATGGAGAAAGATAATGCAGTTCCTATCATTTTAGGAAGTTAATTCCTAGCCACTGAAAGAGATTTAATTGATGTGTAGAAAGGGTAACTAACTATGAGAGTCAGTGATCAATAGGTTGCATTTAATATTGCAAAATCAATTAGATACCCTGCAATAGAATAAGAGATTGAACGCTTCAGAATGGATATTAACAGATATTTAAGCCCTGAATATTTTAAAGAACACTTTTGAAAGCGAATTTGAAAATAAATATATAGAATATTAAGATGAGGATAAAATTTGTGATGAATCTATGGAAGTGAATAACGAGGATTTGGATTAAGTTTAGGAAAAATATGAAATGTTAGATCCTACAAAAAGTAACAAGAATTTAATTTCATCTACTGAGAAACCTCTTGAAGTAGAACTAAAAACACTTCCTAGATATTTGAAGTATGCATTCTTAGGAGAATTATCTACATTACTTATTATGGTATCCTCAAAATTAATTGATACATAAGAACAACAGTTGTTTGAAACTTTAAAAAGATACAAAAAAGACTTTGGATGGACATTAGCTGATATTAAGGAATCAGTCCTTCAATTTATAGGCATAAAATTTTATTAGAAGATCAACATAAACCAAGAGCTAACCCTCAAAGAAGATTAAATCCTATGATGAAAGAAGTTTTGAAAAAAGAAATTTTAAAATAGTTAGATGCTGGAATAATGTATCTGATTTAGATAGTGCTTGGGTAAGTCCAATTCACTGTGTTCAAAAGAAAGGATGTGTCACTATAGTGACAAATGAGCATAATGAATTACTATCAACAAGATAAGTTTGGAGAATCTGTATAGAGTATAGAAAATTAAATGCTGCCACCAGGAAGGATCATTTTTTTTTACACTTTTTGGACCAGAAGTTGGATATATTAGCTTATCATAAATATTTTTATTTTCTAGATGGATTTACCAGTTATCACCAATTACCTATTTCTTTAGAGGATCAAGAGAAAACAACTTTTAGTAGTCCTTATGGAACGTTTGCTTTTAGGTGAATGCCCTTTGAATTATGTAATGCACCTGGAACATTTCAAAGATGTATGATGTCAATTTTCAATGACTTGATTGAAAAAGGGATTGAGGTCTTTAAGGAAGATTTTTCTGTATTTGGAACTTCATTCAAATTATGTTTAATTAGAGAAATTTATAAAACGTTGTGAAAATATAAATCTATTATTGAACCTAAAAAAATGTCAATTTGTGGTTGCAAGAGGAATTGTACTTGGACATAAAATTTCAGAAAATGGCATGAAAGTAAATCCTACAAAAATACAGGTTATACCATACCTACCCCCACCTACTACAGTAAGAGGAGTTAAAAGTTTTTAGAACAAGATGGATTTTACAGGAGATATATTAAAGAATTTTCAAAAATTACTAAACCTTTATGCCAGCTTCTGGATAAAGATAAAAATTTTGACTTTAATCAAGATTGTATTAAAGCCTTCGAAACATTAAAAAAAATTTGATCAATGCTCCTATAATTGTTTCACTTGATTGGGAGAAACCTTTTGAATTAATGTGTGATACCACTGATTATGCTATTGGTGATGTTTTAGGGTAGAGATATGATAAGATTTTAAAGTTATATATTATGCTAGTAAGACACTTATTGTTGCTCAGATTAATTACACCACCACTAAAAAAGAGTGGTTAGTCATTGTGTATGCTTTTGATAACTTTAGGTCTTATTTGATTGGAGCTAAATGTGTTGTGCATATTGACCTTTCGACTATTAAATATTTGATGTAAAATAAGGATGCTAAAATAAGATTAATTAGATGAGTACTTCTTATGCGAGAGTTTAATTTTGTAATAGTCGATAGGAAAGGGATTGATAATCAAATTGTTGTTCATCTATCTAGGTTAGAACAGGAAAATGTTTTAAAAGGATGGGAAATATGTTGGTACGTTCATATTGTAAATTATATTGTTAGTGGTATTTTACCATACAGACTGACAAAATAACAGGAAAAGAAATTCATATATGATGCAAAATCATATTTTTGGGATGATCCATATTTGTATAAATAATGTAAAAATTTAGTAATAAGATGATGTATGATGTGTGCCTTATAAAGAAATTCAAGAAATTATTCAAAAATATTATGATTCTGAATTTCAAGGTCATTTTAGGAATGTTAGATTTGTTCATAAAATTATACAGATTGAATTTTATTGGCCTACTCTTTTTAGAGATGTTAATATATATCAAAATATGTGATCAATGTCTGAGAGTAGGTAATATTACAAAAAGAAATGAAATGCCTCTAAATTTTAATTTAGAAGTTGAAATTTTTGATGCATGAACATTAGATTTTATGAGACCATTTATGCCTTCTTTTGGAAATATTTATAAATTGATTGCAGTGGATTATGTTTTAAAATGGACTATAACAATCACTTTACTTAGATGTAATACTCGAACTATTTCAAAAATTTTATTAAAAATACTTTCACAAGATACAGAATGTCGAGAGTAATCATTACCAATGGAGGATCTCATTTTAGGAATGCAATAGTTGCAAAATTTGTGAAAATATATAATATAGTGAATAAAATTGTAACTGCTTATCATCCTCAGAGTAGTGGTTTAGTATAAGTATCTATTCGTAAAATTGTGATAATTTTGGAAAAATAATGTTAATCCTGATAAAATGGATTAGTTTACTCGATTACATACTGCATTATAGGCATACAGGACAAACTAAAAGACACCTATAGGAATGTCTCCATATAGATTAATTTTTTGGAAGACTTGTCACTTGCCAGTTGAATTGGAGCATAAAGCTTATTGGGCTATAAAAGAATTCAATTTTAATTTGAAAGAAGCTGGTGAAAAAATATTATTGCAATGGAATGATCTTGAAGAAATAAAAAATGGATCTTACGATAATGCGAGGATTTATAGGAAAAAGACGAAAGAATGGCATGATTGGAAGATAATAAAAAGGGAATTTGAACATGTATAAGAAGTTTTACTATACAATACAAGACTAAAATTATTTTCTTTAAACTTGAAGTCTCGGTGGAAAGGGCCATTCGGTGTTATGAAAGTCTATCCCTACGGAGCACTTAATATTGAAGACCCGAAGACTCAAAGAATATTTGAAGTGAATAGGCGCACATATTGAAATCTTATTTTAATGGTAAAAAATCAGCTTATAAAGAGACTGTAACATTGGTTCACCCATAATAAGACTACAAATGTCGGGCTAACGACATTATCGACATTATTCCTGGTTGGAGGAGTTTCCTGTTGGAAGTTGTCGACCGTCGAAATCGAATTCTCATCACCCGTTTTGGAAGAGCATTTTAATTTACATATATATATATATATATATATATATATATATATATATATATATAGAGAGAGAGTTTTAGAAAAATATTAAATCAAACTGATCTCATATTTTTTCACAGTTTAAATGAAAGAGTGTTATACCTTAAACCCTGTATCTATCCCGAAAGATGAACACAAGACTTGAGGATGAGACTCAATCAAATAAACTGATAAATATATGACATCCGTTTGGTCTGTGAAACAATTTTTTTGCCGACAAGTTCCCTTATTTAATACAAAGAACTAAATAACATTTATTTTAAGCTAGGTTCAGGCAAGCTTCCTTTAAGCGCAAGTCCCTATAGTTAATTACATCTTAAATGACTGAAATGAATTAAGAAAACTCTTGGTAAAAACCAAGAAATAATATCTTCAAGGAGATTAAAAGGATAGGACTTTTCAACAAAATCGGCCAAAGGGGTGTGAAATGGGAATGACTCAAATTTGGAACATTTTATTGTAGAATCTAAAGGAGGAAGAAATACATGATGTCATAGATCCGGAGGAGAACCTCGGTGACTTCCCGATCTATCCTATGATTTGGCTTTAATTTTGGGGAGAAATATTTAAGGGTTTCATACTACCAATTTTATTAATTTAGGACTTATATTTATGTCAAACGATCACAAAAATAACCTGGAAGAAGTGATTTAGGTCGGGACGAAGGACAACCTCGAAATCCTAAGACAAGTTAGGGCTTATATTAGACAATAAAGCTATACAAGGGTCTAAAGATAAGGTGAGAATTTATGTTGCATAAGCAAACTACATTGAAGTCTTATGGCTTGGTTGTTTAATTCTAAGGAAGGAAATTGGTTTAGCTGATGTAGAAAGGTTTTGCTGTTCAAGATGGTCGTGTTTCCCACAGTGTTAGCTCCAAGCTCTTCATCGTGGCGATTTCAAGTTTTCTAGTGTGTCAAGTTATAGTGTCAAATTCGATATCCATATGGTTGTTGTTCTTTAAATGTTTTGGGGCATGTTAAAGTTGATTAGAGCGAGACCGGTTAGGATCCTACGGTTCCCTCGTTTCGGTACCACTATTTTCTATTAAATTAACTTAGTCTAAATAAATTTACTAAACTCAACTTAATGAGTTCCATACTCTTATTTAGACCATGGGAAGTCTCATTAGCAACCGTAGGTTACCTCATTATAAATTAAAAGCATTTTATGTAGAACAGTCGGATAAGGTTCCGGTGATCTACCAAATTCTTTATCATATCTTGGTGATTCCCTATTAATTCATTTGAGGATGATTTCATTAAGCAAAACATACTAAGTTTAGTAGACCTCTGAGTTATCCAGAAGGTTAGGAGGAAGATGTAGGTCCATGCTTCCCTCTCACCACCTTGTGAAAAGTCTCAAGCTCATTTAAACTTATTATGTTGCTTAATAATTCATCCTGTAAATACTTCTAGTGTTCAGTGAACATCGATGTGTTAACTATCCCTACGAGTAAGGTTATTATCATTTGTCATTTAATTTGAGCATTGTGTGGGTGAAGACCCTTAAAGGAGAAAGTTAATGTAATTAAGACACTTGGCCAATTTTAGTTTTAACTAAGGCTTGTAGTGTTTTAAAGGTGTTCGATTGGTAATTACATTTACTTTTCTACCTCATTTAACCAAATTTGGTTTAGCCTAGGTCACTATTAAGCCCTTAAGACCTTGGTGGATACATTAGTAATTTTTTGAAAAAAATTGAATTTTAAGTGATAATAATTCATCATGAAAATGTTTGAATGTCATTTAAACACCAAATAGGTGTATTAAATTAGTGAGTTATTAACATCCAAAATCATACCCCTAAGTCTAGGATCATTTAATATAATAGACCTCCAAATTTTAATGATTTAGGAGATTTAGGAAATTGCAAATTTATCCCTTAATTAAGAAAAATGAAATTGGTTTCTACCAATTAATTTCCTATTTTTTTATCACCTGAACATGTTAATTAATATCAAATATTGCCCATTTCTCTTTCTTAAATTAAGCCTAAATGTTAATCAAGACAAAATTTCCAAAACTATAGCTTTGCCGTTGAGGCTCTATCACTTCAAATCCAACAAATTTAATTCAAATGACATAGGAATTAATACCCTACCTCACTCATGGGTCAATTAAGCATCAAAGGATAAAATATTATATTTCAAAATTTAATTTTATTTATATAATTATTTGAATGCAAAAATAGGATTTTTCAAAGAAAATTCAATAATATGACCAAGGCAAAAGCCTAATAACTTAAAATTTTTACTGGAGGTACAACTAGACTAGAGAACCACTTAGACCAAATTTCTTTCAATTATCATAATTATTTTAAGTTATGGAGTATTAATTTATTAAAAAATATTTGAAATGTGGAAACTTAAGTTTTACATTTTTATTAAATCTCAATGAAAGAATTAAATTTCAAATTTTTTTTTTGAACAAATAGAATTATTTTAGTGAGAAATTAAGGAAAATCCTTGCTTTAGCCTTTAAAAAATTGTTTTTAAGCTTTAAAATTCAATATCTTCACTTAGAAAATTAAAAAAAATATTTCAATTGCTCCAAAAGGCTTAGAAAAAGATTTAGAAAATTTACATGAATTTTGTTATTTTTGTATTTTTTATTAATTTTTTATTATTTAAATATTTAAAATATGCTTAAGAAAAAAAAATAGTTTAATTACAATTTTATTTTTAGAAAATTCCTCTAACCACAGAGAGCTCCCAAAACCAATTTGAAAAGTTTTTGAGTTGTATTTTAATTATTATGATTATTTTGATTGTTAAAAATGTCATTTAAATTAGAAAATCGAATTAGGTTATCAAAAAACTCCAAATGTTTTGAAATTTTTATGGGGATTTCTCTAAACTCTAAGTTACAGTGGCGAATTAAAAACAAGTCATTTAAATTTTTATTTTTTACAAATTAATTTCCTTTTTATTTTAAGATTTTGTGTAAATTAGGTGTGTTCTTAATGACTTAGCCATGACAAATTTTTCCTACAGTTCTCTAGTCACAAGGAACCTACCAAAATTTTCTTGAAATTTTCTAAAAAATATGCTAATTATTATAATTAATTCTCCAACTCAGGTTCATAAATTTGAAAAATATGTCTAGGGGTCTCCTCTGACTTTGAAAAAATTAGAGAATATCTCCCATGACAGAGGCAACAACATGCCAAAATATCAAACAATGGTAAAATACTTGAATGCAAGGAGAATCAAGATACTTAGAATATTATTTAATTAATTAAAAATAAAATATAGATCAAATATACTTCAAATCATTTTCACATTGTTCTCCTGTGTTCACTGAGCACTAGGATATTTTATTTTATTTTTCTGATTTTTCTATGCAAAGATATGATTTTTCAAAGTTAGAGGCATTTAAATAAATAAAAAATCCCTATTTTTCTATTTAAGTGACACGACGCCGCATCAACCTACGGTGGCTCCGAAGCTCCACGCAGCGTTCTCTAGTTCGGCGTTCTCATCCACCTCAGCGCTGACTTGGCCCACAGTTCAAGTATGAAGGCGCTGTCAGGCTCGATCTGATCCGTCCATCCAATACACGCTATATCAAATGGCTTCTCGTCATTGTCCCCGATAGGCAAAACCCATGACCATTAACCTTAAAATCATAAGATCTCACTCATTTCTTAGCCAAACTCATTTGGGTTTGATCCTATTGACTCGTCTAAGTAAGACAAACATATCCATACGATAACCATGCCATTAAATTGGATCTATTCAAGTGTAGAATCAAAACAAGCTCAGGGCAGTGGGAAGGTTTATACTTTTGCTCTAAGAAGGTAAGCATCAATCAGAGGTGCTCGACATGTTCATGAAAGTTGAAGGAGGCTAGGGATGAGACTTCTTACTGTGGTGAAATTCCTAGACCCAAATTTGATCAAGGCCAAATTTGGGTGTTAATCATAGTGTAGGGTAGGGGCTCTCTGTGAGGGAGCTTTGATGGGGGAACTTCCTCTCTCAGTGTAAGGATGTTGTGGGTGAGTTTAACTTCATTTTGATGGATTTTCAGAGAGTGTCCTTTTTTTGCCTTAATTATTAAGTTCAAAATTAGGGTTGCACAAAAGGAATTACTACAAGAGGACAATGCAGCTGAGCTTCGTTATGTTGTGGGTGGGGGGGGGAGGAGGGAGTTTGGAATAAATTGGACAGAGTTTTGTTAAGGTTGGTTTCAGCCTCCCTTCTAGCAATGCAGGATGGCTGCTTAAATAGAGGAGCCATTGGGGCTTTAATTAAGCTAGCCGGTGTGTTAGCCCAACTACTTAGGTGGAGGAAAGAAGGCTTCAAGCCTCCAATTGGATTGTGACAGGTTAGATGGGCTTAATTGGGTGTTCGACTATTTTTTGGCCTTCTCAGATTGGTGTTTTCCGGTGACCCAGGTGGTTGCTGGCCAAGATTCAGTCACTTCTTTGCTCAGGGAGGTCAAGGGATGTTTAATTATAATTTACTCCAATAGACATGCAATGATGGAAGAGATTTTTTGGTTAAGGCTTGGTAATTAGAGTGGGTTCAATTTGGATTATTTAGGTGGGCCAAAGGGGTTTAGCTTGGTCAATAGAGTGTGTTTAGAGGTTGTGGAGTCATCAATTTGGTGGCTTTAAAATGGCTAGATCAATTTGGGTTCAAATGACCAAAGGTTGGGTTTGAGTTAGGCTAGTGAGACGCCTAAAACATGTTCAATTTTCTATATGCTTTTAATGCCTAATTTCAATGATTTTTAATGATATTACACTTTAAATGAATTTATTTTGCATATTTTTTTATTTCAGATACAAGAAATGGAGTTTTGGAGAAAAAGAAGAAAAAATAGAGCAATTTGGAGCAAAAATAAGCAAGAATGAAAATTTTGTCCTCGTACATTTTGTTAAGACTTTCTATGCTTAATCTCATTTACACTTCTCACACATTTTTGAATGAAAATACACTTTAAAGAAAGGTTATTTTTAAGTCCTATTTTGTAGGTCTATCTGTTAGGAACTCAACGCAATTAAAATAAGGCAAAATGGAGCAAAAACGGCGCCAAATGAAGCAAAATGGCGGAGCTACATAGGGTGGGCGCTGACAGCACCAGAGCCGATGCCAAAAGTGCTGAAGAGCAGAAAACGACTCCAACAGTGCCCAAAATGGAGTTGACATACAGTCAAAAATCAATTTTTGGCAGTTTTTTATGTTCTAGAAGACTCATAAGTGATTCAAACACCCCATGAAGCAATTCAATGAATCTAGACACTTGGATAAGGCTCTTGAATGAAGAGACATGTCTTTTGGATGAATAGATTTGTCTCTCGGAAAAAAATGGAATTTGTGCCTCTTTAAAAAAGAGGGTTCGACACCTCTCATGGGCATGCGTGTGTGTGTGTTAGGGTGTGTGTGAGCGAGGAAGTGTGGAGAATGTTTAGTGATCTTAGAATAGAAGTTGAAATGAAGATTTCTACCTTTTTTGGAGAGATTGGTGGGGGGATTTTGAGAGAATATGTAAGGGAATGTTCTATCATTACATGGATTGGCAAGAGAGTTTGTGGAAGAGATTTTCATCGTTCTTTCAAGGAAAGAAAGCTAAGTATTGTGTTCTTCATTATCTTATGATTTTGTAAACACTTATCTAGCCGATTTGCTTTGATGTAATGAAGTTTTTTGTTGTGTTTTCTTCGTACGTTGTGATGTTTTTTTCTTACTCTTTCTTCCACTTAAGAAATAGTGGCATGAGGGAAATGTCATTCATCTTTTGGATTTTGGGTTGCATGCTTGAAGAACTTTTAATTATAAATGTGATGGTTTTTACTTGCACTTCATTTACATTACAATAAAGGCCTGTTGTAGATTTGTTCTAATTGCATTAAGACCCGAGAGGGCGGTGTAATTCTCAACAAAGTGGAACCACATTCAAATTCCATGGATGGTGTAGTTCATGGGGGTTGGATGCAAATAAATAAGGAAATAATTTTTAATGGGTGTAGAATTGGAGTTTTTTGGGTGATAGACTAAAATCCCCAATTTGGTCTTAGTGTTTAAAGAACTAAAGCGAGAGTTAGCCTTTAGGGAAGGGAAGTGGGAGATCTAGAGTGGGAGCCAGTATCCTGCTAGCCTAGCCACTGATTTAGGGACTAAACCTAAGATTAGCCAATGATTTTCTATAACTCTGAATCAGGTAGAGAAATAAAATTGCTCCTATTTGGCACATACAATATTTAATGTATTTCATTCCTTTACATTATCCAATTCGCTACATAAGAATATTAGATTTTAACTTCTTAAGTTCTCTAAACAAACTCATCCAAAAAGGGTTACCTTTAGAATTAATATTTAAATTTAGGAATAGTTATCATCCTTACATTTCGCATTTGCATTTAGGAGTAGTTGCTAGATAAAGCTTTATTTTAATTGACATTCCAATCTAAGGCCTGATAGTTGTAGACTGGAATTTGACTAAGGTCTTCTTTCCTTGATTCCTTGTGGGATCAATATTCGTGGCTTAATAAGAAATTCCTATTTTACTTGAGCGATACGTATACTTGCATTTATATCATTATGACTATATAGAATATATAAAATTAGGCATATAAAAAGGTTGAATCAACTTTTTGGCCCCGTTGCACGGGAAGCTTTGGTAAGAACTTTAGGAGAATTTTAGTTGAAGTAATTAGGCTTAGACTTGGAAAATTGTAGTGTCATAAAAATTGTTTTTGTGTAAAAAGTTTTTTTTGCATGAAAAAGTGTTGTGAAAAAACTATTCTTGTCAAAAACAATATGCTTGTGAAAATGTTTTGTTGTGTTGAATATATCTTTTGTTTTATTTGTTTATTTGTTAATGTATTGTTTGTTGTGTTGCGTATGTAAAATAAACAATTTATAGGACTTGTGCCTTATGATCCTGAGTTTAAAAAAAGAAAAAAATTTAAAAATTTGAAAGGACTTGAAGAACTAGAAATGAAAATCGAAAACATTCAAAATAATAACTTAGAAAACCATCATAAATCTTTGAGGGAATATATAAATCCTACTAAAGATGAAATTCACTCAAGTATACAAACTCCTGTTATAGAAGCTGACTCATTTAGAATAAATCTAGATATTATCCAATTGTAGCAGAACAACCAGTTTGGGGGAACTTCTTCAGAGGATCCATATTTACACATACAGTTTTATAGAACTTTGTGCTACATTTTGTTATAACTGCATGTCAAACGATGCTGTTAGATAAAGGCTTTTTCCTTTCTGACTAAGGGATAAGGTTAAAATGTGGTTATACTCATTAGCACCTGGCTCTATTAAAAATTTGGAAGAGTTAACTTAGAAATCTCTTGCTAAGTATTTTCCACCTTCAAGGACTACTAAACTTAGAAGCAAAATTATCTCATTTTGTCAGTATCAAGGGGAATCAATATGCAAACGTTGCGAACGATTTAAAGAACTCCTAAGAAATTTTTGACACCATGCTCTGCCTGATTGGTTAATGATTTAAATATTTTATAATGGGTTAGTAGAATCCCTTAGGTTCATAATTGTCGCTACCGCTAGTGGATCATTAATGTCAAAATCAATTGATGAAGCATATGCGATAATTAAAGAAATGGCTACAAATTAATTTCAATGGCCCTCTACAAGGGTAAATCTTAAAAATATAGCCATTGTTCATGATACATATGCGATTGCAATTTTTGCATCTCAGGTTGCTGCAATATCAAGGAAGTTGGACCAATTTGGAATGAACCAGCCTCAATTTACTCCAGTAAGTGAGGAAAGGTCATTAGAGCATATGATTGATTCTAACCCATCATATGAGACTTTAAATACCATAAATAACTCGTATTCTAACTTTTACAACCCAGGTTGGAAGAACCATCCTAATTTTAACTAGAATCACACTACTTGGGGTGGAAACCAACAATGGGAAAATAATCATGCAAATCCTAATAAGAGCTGGAATAATTAGGGGAACACACATTATAAACCTTCATTTTCATCGTACTCTAATAATGATCAACAATTTGAGGATAAGAAGCTGTCTACAGAAGAAGTAGTATTGCAAATGAGAACCTAGTTGCAATGTCAAAATGCTACGATTAGAAACATAGAGAATCAACTTGGACAAATTGCTAATTCACTTTTCAATAGAACCCAAGGAACACTTCCTAGCAACACTGAGATCAACCCTAAAGAGAAAACTGATGAACAAATAGAAGCTGTCTAATTAAGAAATGAAATAGAGAAAGAGGATGTGCTTAGAAAAGTGAAAAGAGTTGTGAGAGAAACAAAGAAAAATAAAAAACTCGAAGAACATATTTCTAAGGATCTGGAAAAATCATTATTTCTTACTAAAATTATTTTTGAAAGACCACCACCTCCATTTCCTTGAAGATTTAGACAACATGAGTTGGATAATTAATTTTCAAAGTTCATGGACGTACTTAAGAAGTTAACAATAAATATTCCTTTCACTGAAGCTTTGGAACAAATGTCAAGTTATGCAAAATTTATGAATGGTATATTAAAAAAAAGAAAAATTGGGGAGTACGAGACCGTTGCACTAAGTGAGGAGTGCAACACTATATTTCAGAAAAAGCATACTGAGAAACTTAGAGATCCTTCTAACTTAACAATTCCTTGTGTGTTTGGAGAAAGATTATGTGGAAAAGCTTTATGTGATTTAGGATCGAGCATTAATGTGATGCCTCTATCTATATTTAGAAAGTTAGGTTTAGCTGATATTTCTCCCACTACTATAACCCTTCAGTTAGCTAATCGATCTATCATTTATCTAAAAGGGGTTATAGAGATGTGCTTGTTAAGTGGATAAATTTATATTTCCAATGGACTTTATTGTATTAGATATGGAGGAAGATAAAGAATTTCCCATTATTTTGGGGAGACCCTTTCTTGTTACTGTACAATCTATGATAGATGTGCAAAAAGGAAAGTTAATTATGAATATTAATGAACATGAAACCACATTTGATGTTTTAAAAGCTATGAAGTTTCCAACTGAGAGAAAAGTTGATGATTATTTTTGGATGGATGAAATCAATTATTTAAGTAAAAACCATTTCCAAAAATGTTTTGAGAGTAAGTTAATAGATGAGATCGAAATGGACTTTCATGATGAGTCTAAAATGTTGTTTAAAGAAGACTGTATGTATGTTCAGGAGAGGGGTGAAATGATGGACGTTATCAAAAATAGTAAAATTTTGATTCAATTTTTTGAAATATCTGATGAACTTAAAATGAATATAACCCATACAATTTTAAAGCCTACCTATATAGAGAACTCATCTACACCCCAAGTCCTTATATATTGATGTTCGAGTCAGTCACAAGATGAACCTGAATTGACTGATAAAATCAGTAAAAAATCTCCAATGAAAGAGTTATTCAAAGTCACTGAATGGCATATTCCAAGGTATACAGACAAAATGAATGAGATTCTGATGCTAAGGCAGATTATTAATGCAATTAACAATTACCCCCCAGAGAGATGAGCAATATAAAATTGTTGAACAAATATTTAGAAGAGAATTTGAGGATATGTTTCAAAAGAATTTTGAGTTTAGAAATGAAGATAAGGATATTGAAAGACCAGTGAAAACAAAATTTCTACTCAATTAGAAAAGCCTATTTCCTCAACGAAGATAAATATAGAAATACCACATATACCATTTACTCAGTATCAAGGGGAAGAATTGAAAGACAAGAGGAACCTAGAAGAATTTGATCCAAAACCTAAATTATCTAAAGAGAATCTGATCCAAACTTTAGGAGATCATGCAGTATCTTATAAAGATCCATTTCTTATGAAATTTTGGGTTGATATTAATAAGAAAATTGAGAATACCACTAGAAGATTATTGGATCTAGAAAGAAATATAAGGAACAAGGATATGAATCAATATGAAAAGGAAGTGCTGAAAGAAAAAATTAAATTTGAGAACTTTATAGGAATCCCTAGATCTGGAAAAGATTGGGCGATTGATCAACAATTACATAATTGGAATTTTGATCCAGGTAGAATCATTTGTGGGGCTAGCGACGTTAAACCAAGCGCTTTATGGGAGGGAACCCATAGTTATCAATGTGGTTTGATTTAATATGTTGAAGAGTCATGATTGTTAGTGTTGTATTGTGTTTGGTTTAATCTGGATCATTCATTTTGATTGATGATGGGTGGATGTTTAGATTGTTAGTGCTTTGATTTCATCTTTGTATGTGTCATGAGGGAGGTGATTTCTTAACTATTTACTATGGTTAGACTTGTATGTTCTCTTCTAGTAGTTGGATTGACGAATCCACTATAACTTGGGTCTCACTCGGACTTGAGTTTTGTAAGAGACATCATGAATTCTAAATATTACAATTCCATCTCAATTTTGTTACTTCCTTTCTCTGATTTTATTTTCATTTGATAGGAGTCACAAACCTATTTGATGAGTAACTTATGGATGATCTTACACTATCCTTATAACTATTAGAGGTGCTTAATTTTAGGGATTAGATGATTCCTAAGATTGGTGCCTATGAGCCAATATATCAAGGATAATATTATATTTGGGATTAGAATCTATAAAATCATTTTTAAGTACTTGTCAGCGTTATTTTGGGTTTGGTTTGTGGGGTTGCCCGTAAGAAACTGTCGGTCGCTGGAATCGAAGTTCCGTCGCCCGCTTCGGAAGGATGTTGAAGTATGAAATCAAACTGATCCCATATTTTTCATAGTTTAAAATGAAAGAGCATTGTACCTCAAATCATGTATCTGTCTCAAAGGATAAACACAAGAATTGAGGATGAGGCTCGTTCAAATAAACTAAGGAAATTATGACGTCTGTTTGGTCTGTGATACCTTTGTATTTGCCGACAAGTTCCCCTATTTAATATAAAGGATTAAATAGGGTTTATATTAAGTTGGGTTCGGGCATGCTTCCTATAAGGGCAAGCCCCTATAGTTAATTACATCTTAAATGACCAAAGCCACCTAAGAAAACTCTCAATAAAAATCAAGAAAAATTATCTTCAAGGAATTTCAAAGGGTGGGACTCTTCAACGAAATCGGATGTAGAGGTGTGAAAGGGGTTTGATTCAAATTTGGAACATTTTATTGTAGAATCCAAAGGAAGAAGAACTAGGGGATGTCATTGATCCAGAGGAGAACCCCGGTGACTTCCCAAGCTATCTTAATGTTTGGCTTTAGTTTTGAGGAGAAATATATAGGTGTTTCATCCTGCCAATTTTATTAGTTAGGGCTTACATTCTTGTGAAATGATCACACAAATAGCTTGAGAGATGTGAGGGTTTAGGTCGTGACAAACGACAACCTCGAAATCCTAAGATAAGTTAGGGCTTATATTGTATAGCAGGGCTATGCAAAGGCCTAAAGATAAGGTGACGATTTACGTTGCATAAGAAAGCAAACTTGAAGTCCTATGGCTTTGTTGTTTAAGTCTAAGGAAGGAAGATTGGTTTAGCTGGGGAGACAGATTTTGCTGTTGAAGACGGCCGTGCTGCCCACCATGCTAGCTTCAAGCTCCTTCTGCGACGAGTTTGAGTTATCTAGTGTGTCAAGTTATAATATCAAATTAGGTGGCCTTATGGTTGAAGTTCTTTAAATTTTATGAGGGCATATTAAAGTTGACTAGAGCGACATCGGTTACGATCCTACGGTTCCCTCGTTCTGGCATCACTATTTTCTATTGGATTCACTTAGTCCAAATGAACTTATCAAACCCAACTTAATGAGTTCCATAATTTAATTTAAACTATGGGAAGCCTCGTTAACAACCGTAGGTTACCTCCTCCGAGGGATTCCCGATCATCCGCTAGAGACATCTTAATTTAGTTGAAGTTGTGGTTTTGTGTGATGTTTGTGATTAAATTTTGAGTTGTTTTATATTTTGAATGTTGTGGCGGTGAATTTTATCTTGGTTGATTTTTAATTTTGGTTTTGGTTATAGTTAACGTGCAAGTTTATGTAGGTAAATGCAAGCATGAAACATGTAAGGAAAAGGCAGAAGAAAGACAAAACTATAAACTGTAAAAGCGTACCTGGCGAGTCTTCTCGTTCCACCACCTGAAACTTGAAAATGCATGTGAGGGCATTTATGAAGAGCAGGAAAAAATAGAGTTCTGAGGGGTTTTCTTAACTCTATGTTGTATTTTGGTGAGTCCTTAAAATATTAATTAAGGATGATTCCATTAAGCGAAAAATATTAAGTTTAATAGGCCTCTGAGGTATCCAACAAGCTAAGAGGGGGAAGCAGGTCCATGCCTCTCTCTCACCAACTAGTGAAAATCCTCGAGTTCATTTAAACTCATTATGTTGCTTAATGGTTCATCTTGTAAATACCCTTATTACTCAGTGAACATTAATGTCTCAATTATCCATAAGAAAGGGGTAATTATCATTTATCATTTAATTTAAAAATTATGTGGGTGAAGACCCTTAAAGGGGCAAGTTAGTGTAATTTGAACACTTAGCCAAATTCTAATCATAATTGGGCTTAGTGGTGTTTCAAGGATGTTTGATTTTGTTTATTTCTCTAATCTTAGTTTAATCAAGTTTTGGTTTAGCCTAAGTCACCACTAAACCCTTAAGGCCTAGGTGAGTGTTTTAATTAGTTTGTTAAGTTTTAAGTAGTCATGATTGATGATTTGAATTTTATTTGAAAATCAAGATAGGGGTATCAAATTGATTAATTATTGTCTTCAAAAGTCATACCCCTAAGTCTAGGATCATTTAATTTTAATAAACTTCCAAATTTTAATAATTTAGAAACTTATTAATCTTAATTAAGAAAATGCAATTGGTTTCTATAAATTAACCCCTTTGTGTTTCAAACATCAAGTGAATTGATTAATATTAGAGGTTACCCATTCCCCTCCTTGAATTAAGGCTAAATGTTAATTAATGCAAATTTCCAAAATTACACATTTGCCCCTAAGGCTTTAACACTTCATAATTTGTCAAAATAAATTCAAATGACTTTAAAATTTTTATCCTACCTTATTCATATGTCAATTAAGACATTAGAGGGGAAAATGTGATTTTTTAAAATTTAATTTAATTTATATAATTATTTTGATGCAAAAATAAGATTTTTCAAAGAAAATTCCTAACTTGACCAAGGTAAATTGAATGCACTGAGGGGATCTTAGGGAAGCTATGTGTGAAGTTTGAAGAGGCCTCTCTAAGGAAATTTTAGCACACCTCCCATAGCTGTGGGAGGTGAGTTTTAATAAAAATGGCCATGGGGTGGCTCTCAGGGCATAAGTTTGGGTGCATTGTGCTGCTTAGGTGAAGGGCAGAGGATCTTCATAGTTTGATTTGGATGAGCTGGCCTCTAGGTTTGATTTGGGTGAGGTGCCATGGGGGTGGCTCTTGGTTTTGGGCTTTTCTGGCCACTAGTTTGGCTGACCGGCCAAGGGGAGGTGGCTAGGAGCTTAGGGAACCCAGAGGAATCCATCACAACAATTTAATGCAAATGTGTTTGGATTTGGCAAAGATATCTTAAGCATGTGCATTTTTGGAAATAAGATCCCTTAATTTGGGGGTCCTTTGTTCCATGGCTTGATTTAGGTGGTTTCATGGTATTTAGACTGGTCACTAAGTCCAACTAATGGCTGTGGTGGAGTTAATTTGGTGGCTTTAGGGTAGTTAGTTCACATTTGGTGCATGGGTCCAAGTGGGTACAAATGACCAAAACTTGGGTTTGGGTTAGGTTAGTCATGTAAATTGGCCAAATTGATTATTTAATTTGGTGTATATGATCATAAGGAACAACTTTGGTGAAGGATGTAAATGGTTTTGAGTCCATATGAACAGTCAGTTTGAAGGGATATTGAACTTTAATCAATTTGGTCATATTGGGCTAGGCTTGGGTCTAGCTTGGGGTATCCTTGGGCTAAGTCCAAATTAATTGTTGTAAATGGTCAATAGGGACCTCATGAAGAGTTTTGAACATGAATTGGATTCCAATTTGGAGTTTAAATAAATCAATTGGGTGAAATTTAGGGACTTAGCCAATTTGGGGCTAAATTTGTGAATTTTTGATTTAGGCCAAAATCAAATGGATTTGAGGCTTCACGAATGTCAATTGATGGCTGATTTTGATGTATAGGAATGGCATAAAGATTTTTCAACATTAATTGAGGCCAATTTACTAGGCTATGGGTTCAATTGGGTGAGATTAAGTCATATGGTCAAAATTAGGGTTTTGACCCAAATCAAAATTGGGCTCAAATCATGGACCAATTGAGCTTAGATTTAGTTTATTTTGCTCATATCAAAAGTGAATTTAAGTTTAGGATTCTAATTGGGGTCAATTAAGATCAAATTGATGGACATTTGAGATGGATTTGGGGAAATTTGGGTCTTTAAAGGGCAATTTGGGGATTTTGGTAAAAGATGGTCAAATTGGCCAAATCAGGTCATGTAGTAGTTGAGAGAAATAAAATTGGGAATATTTGAGATTTATTGGGATTTTATGGGAATTTTTGAAATTTTTTGGAATTTTAGGTCAAAGATGGGTATTTTGGTAATTAGGGGGTGTTTTAGGGGTAAAAGGCCAAGATGGGTATTTTAGAAGAGTTGAGGTACCAATCATCACCAATAAGCCATGAACCAAAGGAAACCCCATTTTGGGTCCTCTACATAGTGCTCTTAGCTAAACCATAACCCTAGGGCTAGTAGGTTTAGGGGACCATCTACATGAGTATCCCAAAAGATCAAGGGATCTAGGCTAGAAATTTGAGTTCAGGGTTGTGAGTGAATGTGGGTGCAGATGGGTGTAGTGAGCGCCTTAGCTCCAAAACAACACCCAAGGTCAACCCTAAGGTTCAACAATCCTAAGGGTGACTCAACTTGAGTTTCCCCCACAGTGACCCTACCTACTAAGTATTTAGAGATTGAGAGCAATATGTGGAAGTTCAAGTTAAGTGGAGAAGAGTTTGGAATTTTCAATGGTGAGGGTTCCATGTCTAGTTTTCTAGGAATAGTCAACAGGAAAAGTCCTATGGCTAGACCTTAGGCTACTAAAGAGGAAAAACTAAACCTCAACCAAAAATGAGGTCAACAGTACCCAATATATATGTATAGTGAGTCCATTAGAAATTGGAATTAAGTTAGTGGGATACAATGAATTAAATGAAGAATTGACCTCATTCATTATGTGTGCTTGTGTTTGTGTTACAATAATAGGACTTGAAGAACATTTTTATATTCTAGTGTTGATACATGTTATGCTAGTTAGACTTTTATTTAGTTAATTTTATTCACGCATGTTTAGTTTACATTTACTTTCTACTACATATTTTTTATCCTGATAAATTATTGTAAATGTTTTTGATAGAAATTTGTGGTAGATAGAATTTCTAAACTATTTTACTTCCTACTTATATTATCGTGCACTAATTGTTATACATGTTAAAAGTTAAGTTTCGGGGTAGGAAGAAAAATAGATTTTAAAGCTAAGTATAATTCCTTTTTGTTTAGTATTTTTGCATGCATGTTTTAAGCTAAATTTACTTACCCTTACTGTCATTCCAACCTGGTTATGAATGTATTTGAATTTTATAGAATGTTGTAGTAGTTAGTAGATTCAACCTTTGGTACTAGAGGCTAACTTTTGATAACTATATTTGTGTTTCTAAATATATAGTAGACTTGAGTAAAAGTTTTCAATAACGAAAGTTGATTCTAAAGTTAAGATATTTGGTACAAAAGAATAAAACTATGTTTTTTTTCTATTTAAAGTAAAGGAAATTATATTTTTAAATTAGTAAGCATCCTAGAGTTTCATGTAAGAAGAAAAGAATGAGGCTTTACGAAAAATCTTCAAAGCTAATATGAATTTATAAGGTGATGGAATGTGAAAAGTTTTTACCTTTAAGAAGAGGATAGTGAAGTTAAAAATTATTAAAGTCTATCGAGATATAGTAATTCTCACATGAAAAAAAAGGATTAAAAATGATCCTGAAAAAAAGAAAGAAAAATAAAACAAAAGTATGTGAGGGGAAGCTTGAGGAGATTCCTAATCAAAAATTGGCTTCACTTGAATCAACTTAAGGAAGAAGGCTTTATTATATTTTATAAATTTTTATTTGAGTTTTAGATTCTTT
The DNA here is from genome assembly GCA_003013225.1 of Phalaenopsis aphrodite. Classification (NCBI taxonomy): domain Eukaryota; kingdom Viridiplantae; phylum Streptophyta; class Magnoliopsida; order Asparagales; family Orchidaceae; genus Phalaenopsis; species Phalaenopsis aphrodite. The sequence continues at coordinate 676,096 of NEWO01000061.1, forward strand.
ACTAATAAAGATCTCATGAAGTTCTTTTTCATGTGGATACTAGAAGTGACTTTAATATGACAAATTACAATTCTTCTTGAAATGAATAGAGAATCAGAAATCATAGACTTGACTACTAACTATTCAGAAACATTTAGTTTTGACTTAAGTTGTTAAACATATTTCCTTAAGTTATTTTATAATTGCTAAAAACAAATGTTTAGAAATTTAGAAGTTAAAATTTGTACCATAAGTCATATTTTTATGTAGTAAAAGTGTTACTTAAGGACAAGTATCATTTAAGTTTGGGGGATTTTGATACACCTTAAAAAATGTTCAATTTTTCATATGCTTTAAATGCCTAATTTCAGCAATTTTTAACGATATTACACTTTAAAGGAAGTTATTTTTCATATTTTTGATTTCAAGGACAAGAAATGGAGTTTTTGGAAAAAAGGAAGCAAAAAACGGAGCAATTTAGAGCAAAAACAAGCAAGAAAGAAAATTTTGTCCTCGCACATTTCGATATGACTTTGTGTGCTTAATCAAATTTACACTTCTCACACATTTTTAAATGAGAATACAATTTAACAAAGGTTTTTTATGACAGAGCTAAACGAAGAAAAATGGTGAAGCTACGCAGTGTGGGCACTAACAACACTAAAGCCAGTGTGGCAGTGTTGAGGAGTAGAAAATAACAAGAAAAAGGTGCGATAGAGCCCAAAATGGCGCTGAAAGCGCCCGAGACTTTTATGGATTGATTTTTGGCAATTTTTTATGTTCTAGAAGGCTCCCAAGTGATTCAAACATCCCATGAAGCAATTCAATGAATCGAGACACTTGTATAAGACTCTGGAATGAAGAGACATGTCTTTTGGATGAATAGATTTGTCTCTTAGAAAAAAGGAGGGAATTTGTGTCTCATTAAAAAAGAGGGCTTGACACCTCTCATGGGCATGCATGTGTGTGTGTGAGGGTGTGTGCGAGTGAGAAAATGTGGAGAATGTTTAGTGATCTTAGAATAGAAGTAGAAATGTAGATTTATACCTTTTTTGTAGAGATTGGTGAGGGGATTTTGAGAGAATATGTGAGGGAAAATTCTAACATTACATGGAACGGCGGGAGACTTTGTGGGAGTGACTTTCATCTTTCTTTCATATGGAAAAAACTAAATATTGCGTTCTTCATTATCCTATCATTTTTTAAATACTTATCTAATGAATTTGCTTTGAACTAATGAAGTTTTTTGGTTGTGTTTTCTTCGTGCTTTGTGATGTGTTTCTCTTACTGTTTCTTCTTGTTAGGAAATTGTGGCAGGACAGAATTATGCCATTTTTTTCCTTTTACTTTTCTTTTACAATGAGTAGGATTCATGTTTTGAATTTTGGGATGCATGCTTGAAGATGTTTTAAATATAAATGTGAAGGTTTTTACTTGATCTTCATTTACATTACAATGAAGGCCTATTGTAGTGTTCAAATTTGTTGTAATTGCATTAAGACCCGAGAGGGCAGTGTAATTCTCAACAAAGTGGAACCACATTCAAATTTCATGGATGGTGAAGTTCATGGGGATTGGAAGCAAATAAATAGAAAAATAAACTTTGACGGGGGTAGAATTTGAGATTTTAGGGGGACAGACTAAAATCCTCAATTTGGTCTTAATGTTTAACGAACTAAAGCGAGAGTTGGCCTTCAGGGGAAGGAAAGTGGGAGCCAATATCCTCCAAGCCTAGCCATGAATTTAGTAACTAAACCTGAGATTAGCCAATGATTTTCTATAACATTGAATAAGGGTAGAGAATTAAAATTGCTCCTATTTGCCACATACAATATTTATTGTATCTCATTCCTTTACATTATCCAATTCACTACATAAGAATAGTAGATTTTAACGTCTTAAGTTCTCCAAACAAACTCATCCAAAATGGGTTACCTTTAGAATTAATTTTTTCATTGAGGTATAGTTATTATCCTTACATTTAACATTCATATTTAAGAGTAGTTTCTAGATAAAACATTACTTTAATCAACATTCCAATCTAAGGTCTGATACTAGTAGGATGGAATTTGACCAAGGACATCTTTCCTTGCTTCCTCGTTGGATCGATATTTGGGGCTTAATCAGAAAGTCCTATATTACTTGACCGATACATATACTTGTGTTCCTATCTTTATGACTATGTAGAATATATAAAATTGAACATATAAAAAAGTTGCATTAGCTAGCCATGACTTTGAGCCCAATTGATTGAACAACATTATGTAGATGATTGTAATGAAGGTTTTTGGTGACGGATTGAAATGATTTTTAGTTCAATTGGGGGTTCAATTTGAAAGATTTTGGGATTTTGCTCAATTTGAGCAAGTTGGACTAGACTTGGGTCTAGGTTGCTCTAAGGTTAGGCAAAGTCCAAATGTATTATTTAAGATGGTCTATGTGAACGTCATGAAAAGTTTTCAACATAAATTAGGTCTCAATTTTGGGGTTAGGGCAATCAATTTGGTGGATTAGGAGACAACCAATTGAGGGAAAATTTTGGGATTTTTAGACTTAGGTTAAAATTGAATGCAATTGAAGGCTCACTAAGGCCAATTCAAGGTCAAGTTTGATGTTTATGATTGATATTAAGAGTTTTTAACATAAAATGCAGCAAACTGAGTAAGCTATGGGGTTCAATTTGGCGGGATTAAGTCATAGGGCCAAAATTGGGGGCTTGACTTTTATCAAAATTGAGCTCAAATCATGAGCCAATTAGGCTTGGATTTAGTTTATGTTGGTCATATAAAAGGTGAATTTGAGTTTAGGATTAAAATTTGGGGAAATTGGAACCAAATTGATGGACATTTGGGGTAAATTTAGGAAAATTGGGCCTTTAAAGGTAATTTGGGAGTTTTGGCCAAAATTATCAAATTGGGTTCAATTGGAGAGTCCAAATGAGTTTTTTGAGACATTTGAGGTGATTTTGGAGGTGTTTGGAAAGTTTGGGGTGCCAAGGGTCTTTTTTGTAATTTTGGCAATTTTGGGGGTATTTTGGTAAATTTGGCATTTTGGGTAATTTGGGTATCTTCAAATGGTTCAAAATCAATTTTGAACAAGTTTTGATATTTTTGGTGAAATTGAGGATTTTGACTAAATGTGGGGTTCCAATGGGATCCAGGTAATTTAGGGGATTTTGGGGCAAAAGGGTAACTTGAATATTTTTGTTAGAATTGGGCTACCAACCACCATATATAAGTTATAGACCAATGAAAACCCCATTTGGGTCCTCTATGTACTTGTCTTAGCTAAACCCCAACCCAGCGCTAGTGAGTTTAAGGGGCCATCTACATGTGTCTCCCAAAAGATTAAGGGGTCAAAGTCATGAATTTTGGGGTTTAGGGCTGTGAGTGATTGTGCGTGAAAGTGAGTGTAAGTGAGTGAACAAGCTCCAGACTAACACCCAAAGTGAACCTTAAGGTCAATCAGTCCTATGGGGACTCATCTTGAGCATTTTCATACTGACCCCACCAACTAAGTGTTAGAGGGTAGGACTAATATGTGAAACTTCAAGTTGAGCAAAAAGGAGTGTAAAATTTCTAATGGTGAGGGTTTCTTTTCTAGTTTTCTAGGAATAGTCAACAAGAAAGTCCTATGGATAGACTCTAGACTACTAAAGAGAAAAAGTTAAACCACAACCAAAAGTGAGGTCAACAGACATTGAACTAGCACTTTGTGGGAGCAACCATATTTATCATTATTTAGTTTGCCTTTGAGTTTATTTTGTTTGAAAAATTTGACTTATATTTATGTTTAGGTATTTATATAGTCCGTGTATTTGCAAAAGTTATTTAGAAACATGCTTATTTATTCAATCCTCGGGAAAATTCAAAAATTATTGGATCAAAATCAAAATAGCAAAGATTTTGGAACTGGCGCATGATGCGTCGAATTCTAGAGAGCTGGCGCATGATGCACCACGTCTGGCGCATCATGCACTGCTGTACTGAAAATGACAAAAACATGTAAAAAGGCAATTTTGAGTGGTTTCTTCTCCATATAACTCCTAAAACCTGACCACAAAACATATATTAGGGGTGAAAATGAAGAAAGAGTCACCACTTTTGAAATTTTATGGCTTCCCACTCTAAAAACTCCACTAAATTTGAAATTTTTAACTGGAGAAAGTTTGTCAGTTTTGATGTGCAGAAGTTTCATGATCAAGTTCTAGTGAAGAAGAGGCTAATAAAAGAAAGGGGATTTATGAATGATGATTCAAGACACTAAATACTCGAGTGGAAGAGACTATTGAGCAAATGCGCTGAGAAGTGCTTTGCTACACTACTGCCGCCGTCGTTGTTTATGTAATAAGAGAATTTTATGCAAATCTTCATGTGATCAACGTAGTAATGATCTGCGTGGGAGGCAGGTTTGTGCAATTCTCTCCTTAAAGAATAAATGAGATTTTTATGATTGAGAATGTGCCTATATGCCATTATGCGAATTTTAACCCTACGAGAGATAGTATGAATGAACTCTACCGCTACCTTACCGACGAAGATACGAATTGGGAGACTAGACATGATGGAAATGTAAGTTTTCCCTCATCATTTTTAAATGAAGTTTCAAAAGCCTAGATCTTTTTCATTGCATCAAAATTACTGCCCATCATGAAAATCAATAACATAACTAAGGAGAGTGTCATTTTTAATTGTTGTATTCAAATTAGAAAACTTATTGATGTTGGAGCTATTATTGTGAATTCAGTTTTGAGTTTGATTGTCAATGGATTTACAACTGTACTTGGACATCCATTCACTATTTTCCAACTGTGCAGTCAATCACAAGTACCTTATTAAAGTTGGGAAAAAGTGCTTCTTCCTGGGAAGCGATGGATCCTTAAGTCTATTGCAACTGTATTGGAATGGGTGATGAAAATGATATGAATGTGTTAATGGATCAAGAATCTCAGAATTCATCATTTGTTCAGCCTTTATACTAATCAAGTGCACTTTTGAAGAAGATCAAGAAGATTGAAAAAGAGATGTAGAACTCATGCATGTGATTGGGAATATTACTGAATGTTGGATCATCTAGATTGGAGACTAAAGGAACATTTTGAACATACTAGGTGTATTCGAAATGGTTTGGTACAAATGTTCAAGAAACATTGTTGGATTGAGGAGGAAAATTCAACTAATCAATTTCCATATTGACGCTTCTACAACTTGTATATGCACTACCAATCTATGGAAAATATCCATGAGGATGACACGATAGATTTGTATATGCAAATATTTAAAAAGTTGACATCTCCTAACAGCGCCAAAAACTTGATGAAGGAGGATTTATAATAAATATGCAATATAATAATAACAAAACAATTTTTATAAATATAATTTATCTTTTAAAACTCTTTTTAACTGCCAAATCTCTCCTGAATATCAACACAAGTATAGGTATCATGCAAGTAATAAAGGGTTCTAATGGAGTCCTATATATCCATCCCACAGGGAAGTTGGAAAATCCTAAAGTAAATTATGGAAACTATTTTACAAAAAAATAGAAAATAAAAGTAAAATTTGAAATTTGAAAATAGACTATTCAGGTCAATGCTAATTAAAATGCAGATGTAAGATTTAGAAATTAAACTAAACTAAATACTAAACTTTCAGAAAAAAAATTCTGAAAATTAAATAAAGTTTTTGTTGTGACGGAAAGTTTAAATTTAAGAAAGCATCCTTCCCGTTTACAATAACTATATGGTTTGTAAAAAAATTGAAATCATTTGAAAATATATATAAAAATTGTTTTGTGCCAAATATGAGCAATTTATTCTTTATCCTCTTTCGAGTGCTATAAAGAATATTAACTAATCCAGAGTTTGGTCCATAATTTTGTTGTTATGCTGGAGGATACCAGCTGCCGCTCCAGAGCTCCCATTACTCCCTCCACAGAGAGCTAATGATCTCACATTAGTTTCCAATCAACTGAACCAAATTTGGGGTTTTAATATGTCACATTAAAATCTCCAATTCTGCATCAAACAAAAATATATTTCTCTATTAATTTGCACCCAAGCCCATGGATGACATACTCTCCCATGAAATCAAATGTGATTCTCCCTATGTTGTACAAGTTATATCTCATTTAAGAACATATCTCTCAAGAAGTTTTAGCATTTTAATTGGCCAAATCGAAAAGTAAATGAAGATCAGAGTTCAGCTCATCACAAATTATTATCATTTAAAATCATATAAAATAAAATATATTCTTAAGAAAACCATATCTTCAATGTAGGGAGAAGGATAAAGAAGACTACTCAGAATTCATGAGAAGGATACAATAAAACATGAATTATATATATATAAATGATATTATAAAATGAAAGATATAAAAATACAATTCATATCACAATCATTCCTAAGCAAATCCTTACAAGTTCTATCCAAGTCTTTCTCTCTTTACAAACACTCCCAATTCTCACTTAGAAATGTAATGAAGAAGAAATCACTCACCTTCCCTCCCCTCTTACAAACCTAGAAGAAAATATCCTCTTCTCATGCCACACACCAAAACCTCTCCTTTCATCTTCTCCTTTACGTCTTCATGTATTCTTCTTTATTTTGGGCTGCCTCCTTTGGAAAAGAATTCAAAATTCCCTCCAAAATTCTCTCCAAAAGTCAACTCTTTTGAATTCAAAAGATGTGTCATTTGATCCAAGAGTCATATCCCTTCATAAAAGAACCTTCCAAAGTGTATAGATACATTGAATCACTCCAACGTGTCTATAAAACAAGTGTCCCTTCGAAAATTTGCGCAAACTTTGTCTCGAACCACCTTAATTTGAAAAAGTTGTCCCTAATCTATCATGCGTTGATATGGGGCATCATGCGCCAGCTCTCTGCATTTTGGTACGTCATGCGCCAGCTCTCTAGATTTTGGTGCATCATGCGTTATGCGCGAGAACCCAAATTTTGGCTTTTTTGCTCCAACTTTCGTCCTTTTTGTCATTTTTGCTCCAAATGCCTAAAAATGATGTACCTGCAACTAAAACACAAAATTACCCTTCTTTAAAGTGCAATATCACCAAAAATAAGCATAAAATAAGTACTTAAAATAGTATATTATTTAGGCCTATTAAAATGCCCCAAATTTAAAGGTTACTTGTCCTCAAGTGACAATTTTGTTGCATATAAGCATATGGTTTAGGATAGAGATTAACTTATAACTTCTATACTTTAGTTTAAAAAATAGAATAAAAAAATTTAAGAAAAACTCTTTGATAACTTAGTTTCAATTTCTAAGTCTAGGAATACTTAACAATAAAATTTAAGACTTCTGAATCTCTAATTATTTTAAGAAGAATTACAATTTATCATATTAAGGACATTTAAAACATGTTGACCTCACTTTTGGTTGAGGTTTAGATTTTTCTCTTTAGTAGCCTAAGGTCTAGCCATAGGACTTTCCTATTGACTATTCTTCAAAAACTAGAAAAGGAACCCTCACCATTAGAAATTCTAAACTCCTCCTTGCTCAACTTGAGGCTCTACATAAGCACTTAGTAGGTGGTGTCATTATGAGGGGGCTTAAGGAGAGTTCTCATAGGACTGTTTGACTTTATGTTTGACATTGGGTGTTTGTCTAGAGCTAAAGCACTCACTTGCACTCACCTTCAACCACAAACACTCACGACCCTAAACTCAAGAATTTCATAGTTTTGTTCCCTTAATCTTTTAGGAGACTCATGTAGATGGTCCTCTAAACTTACTAGCCCTAGGCTAGGGTTTAACTAAGACCAGTACATAGAGGACCCAAAATGGGGTTTCCATTGGTCATAGTTCATTTATGGTGGTTGGCTCCCAAATTCTACTAAAAATACCCAACTTGGCATTTTGGCCCCTCAACTCTCCCAAATTACCTAAGTACCATTGAAATCCTAAATTTGGCCAAAATTCCTAAATATACCAAAAATATCTAGAATTGTTAAAAAATAATTTGAAACCTTTTGAAAACATTCAAATTATCCAAATCACCAAAAAAATTGCCAAATTTACCAAAATGCCCCTCCTTGGCCAAAAATTTAAAAAATTCCAAAGAATTCAAAAAATTCCAAAAACCTTCCAAATATTCCCAATTTCATTTTTCTCAACTACCACATGACCCAATTTGACAAATTTGACCATTTTTTCCAAAACACCCAAATTTCCTTTAAAGGTCCAATTTCCCCAAATTTACCTCAAATGTCCATCAATTTGGTCCCAATTTCCCACAATTTCATTCCTAAACTCAAATTAACCTTTCATGTGACCAATAAAAAAAAAATCCAAGCTTAATTGGCCCATTCTTAGAGCCCAATTTTGATCTAAGTCAAACCCCCAATTTTTGCCCTATGACATAATCCCAAAAAATTAAACCTTATAGCCTACTCAATTTGCCTCAATTTTAATCCTAAACTCTCCATAATATTCCTACACATCAAACTTGACCTTCAATTGACCTTGGTGAAGCCTTAATTTCATTTAATTTTAGCTCAAGTTAAAAAATCCCTAAATTTGCTCTAAACTGGCTATGTGTAACACCCAATTTATGTTGAAAACTCTTCATGATGTTATTATTGACCATTTTCAACAATCAATTTAGACTTAGCTCAAGTCTTGCCCAATCTAGACCCAAGTCTAACCTAACATGCCTAAAGTGAAAAAAATTCCTAGACCCTCTAAATTGAAACCCCAATTGAACTCAAAATCACTTCAATCCTTCACAAAAAATCTTCATTACAATCGCCTAAACAATGTTGATCAATGAATTGTGCTTAAAGTCATGGCTAGCCTAGCCCAAACTCAAGCTTTGGTCATTTAGACCCACATTGGACTCATGCAACAAAATTGACCTAGCCATGTCAAATTGGTCAAGGCGAGACTTCTTCAGCCAAATTTTTGACCTTGTTGACCAGGTTAAACCTTATGGAACAACCCAAATGAGCTAAAGACCAAAGGTTCCCTAAATCAAGGGATTTGCTTCCAAATTTTCTTAAGCCTAAAGGATTTTTGCTAAAATTAAACACCTGCCAAAATAAATTGCAATGACTGATTCCCCTAGCTCACCTGACCTTCTGGGCACCTCCCCTAGCCTTATCAGTCGGCTTAGTCACTGGAGGAGCCAAGGCTGTGAGCCACAACCAAATAATTCAAGCCCAACTCAAACCTATAAGCCACCTCATCCCATTTAAAATTTATTGCCTCTCTGCCCTCTACGTAAGCAACACTTTGTACCCATACATTGGCCCACAGAGCCACCCTATGTCTTTTTCTTAAAAAAGCATCACCTCCATGGACATGGAAGGTGTTGAAATTTTCCACTAGCCTCTTTGAGACCTCATAAGTGCATGTCAACCACTTCTCTGCCCCAATTCTCTTTAATGGAGTTCAATTTTTGAGTTCAAATCCTTCCTAGAGACAAGAAATTGTCCAACACACCTCCATAGTGCACTAAATTCAAATTAAACTCACCAAAACTATGAAAGAAAAAGAAGCCCCATCAAATCCCCCTCATATAGAGCCTCTATACTAAACTTTGATCACACCCAAATTTTATCGTGATTAAATTTGGGTCTAGACCTTTCACCACGACCAAAGGCTCAATTGCTAGCCTCCTTGGACCTCCACAAATGTGTCGAGCACCTCTGATTGAAGCTTCCCTTCTCACAGCAAAGGTATTGAACTTCCCCTCTTCCCGAGCCTATTTTGATTCTCCATTTAATTAGAATTGATTTAATGGCATGTTTACTGTATGGATGTGCTCGACACACTTAGACTAGTCCATAGGATCAAACTCAAGCTCATTTGGTTGAGAAATGAGGGAGATCTTAAGGTTTTAGGGTTTACTGTCATGAGTTCACTCTATTTGGGGATGATGATGCAGAGACGTTGGATCACGCGTGTATCAAATGGAGGGCTCTGATTTTGCCGGATAGGAGTGTGTTTCGTAAAGCGTGGGTCGAGTCAGTAGTTACATAAATGGTGGCATCCAACCAGAGCACGCCACGCGTGTTTTCGGATCCGCCGTATGTTGACGCGGCGCCGCGTGTTTAAGTAGAAAAATAGAGATTTAAATAATTCAGAAAATGCTCTTTAACTTTAAAAATTCATATCTTGGTGTAGAAAAATCACAAAAATAAAGTAAAAATACCTTAGTGCTCAGTGATCAGGGGAGAACAATGTGGAAATGGTTTAAAGTTTATTTGATACAAATTTTTTTAATTAATTAAATACTATTTTGAGTCTTTAACTCTCCATGCTTGTAGACATTTCATCATAGCTTGATATTTTGGCATGTTGTTGCCTCTGTCATGGGGAACATTCTCTGCATTTTCCAAAGTTAGAGAAGATCTCTAGATAGAGATCCAAAATTTTCAAGTTTATATCTATTATTTGCATAAATCAATCAAAAATTTTTGCATATTGCTTAGAAAAATCCAACAAAACTTTCAAAGGTTTTCTGTGACTAGAGAACTCCTTAAAAATTTTTTCATGAGCTAATTTATTAAGACCACACTTAACACTTAAAAAATCTTAAAACACAAAAAAAATTAATTTCTAAAATGTAAATATCTAAATGACTTGGTTTTTAAATTCAACTTTAATTTGAAGTTCAGAGAAATCCCTATATAAATTTCAAAATATTTGGAGTTCATTTAATAATTCAAATTGATTTATTCAAGTTAAAACCCATTTTAACATTAAAATGATTTTTAATAATTAAAATGCAACTCAAAAAATTATAAAAATTGTTTTTTTGAGTTCTTTGTAATCAAAGGGATTTTCTTAAAATAAAATTTTTAATAAAATAAAAACTTCATTTTGTAAGCCTATTTTAATATTTAAATATTTAAAAATTAAATAAAAATCACAAAATTAGTAAATTTCATGGAAATGTTATAAATTGTTTCCTAAGTATTTAGGAGGAATTGGAATATTTTTCCCAATTTTCTAAGTGCAGATATTGATATTTAAGGTTTAAAAATAATTTTTAAAAGGCTACAAAATGGATTTTCACTTAAATAATTCCAATAATTCAAAAAAACATTAAAATATATGAAATTTATTTCTTTGGGTTTTTTAACCTCATAGAGATTTATTAAAAATATTAAACTTAATTTTCCACATTTAAAATATTTTTATAAATAAATAACACTCCACAACTTAAAATAGTTCTAATAATTAAAATAAAACTAAAAAAATCATGAAATTTGGTCCAAGTGGTTCTCTGGACTAGCTCTACCACCAGTAGAAATTTCAAGGGATTATGCTTTGCCTTGGTCAAGTTATGGAGTTTCCTTTAAAAAATCCTACTTTTGCATAAAAATAAACATGCAAATTAAATTAAAATTAGGAAAAGCACATTTTCTCCTCTGATGTCTTAACTGACCCATGAGTGAGGTGGGATAAAAATTTCAAAGTTATTTGAATTAAATTTGATATATTATGAAGTGATAGAGCCTTTAGGGCAAAAGTGTAATTTTTGAAATTTAGTCTTAATTAACATTTAGGCTTAACAGAAGAAAGAGAAATGAGCAACCTTTGATATTAATTAACATATTTGGGTGATTGAAATATAAGGGATTAATTGGTAGAAACCAATCTCATTTTTCTTAAGTTGAACGATGAATGTGTAAATTCCTTAAATCATTAAAATTTGGAAGTCTATCAAATTAAATGAACCTAGACTTAGGGGTATGGTGTTGGGTGTTAATAACTCTTTAATCTAATACCCCCATTTTGGATGTTCAAATAACATTCAAAAGTCTTGATGATGAATTATCATCCCTTAGAAATCTCCTTTAAAATGATTAAGATATTCAGTAGGACCTTAAGGCCTTAGTAGTGACTTAAGCAAAATCAAAATTGGTTAAATAAGGATTAGAAAAGTGAATGTAAATGAAAGGTTGAACACCTTTGAAACACTACAAGTCCAAGATATAACTAAAATTTACTAAATATCTTAATGACATTAACTTGCCCCTTTTAAAGGTCTTCCCCCACATAATTTTCAAATTGAGTGATAAATGATAATTACCCTACTCTTAAGAATAAAAGAAACATCAATGTTCATTGAGCATTTGAGATATTTATAGGATGAATTATTAAGCAACGTAATAAATTTAAATGAGCTCGAGGCATTTTACTAGGAGGTGAGAGGGAAGCATGTACCTGCTTCTTTCTTGAGACCTGTTGGATGCCTCGGAGGTCTACAAAACATGATATTTTTTGCCAAATGAAATCATCCTTAATCAAATTAATAGGTTCTCACCAAGATAATTTAGGATTTTGGTAGATCACTAGAACCTTTTTTTTCACATTACAGAAAATGCCCTTACATGCATATTGAGTTTCAGGTGATGGAACGAGAAGACTCGACATGTACGCTTTTATAGTTTACAATACCATCTTTTACTATACTAACCACACTATACTTTTATTCTTAAAAAACTTGCATGCTAAAAAACAATATCACCTTGCCTGAAAACCAAAACTGCTACGATAGCCGTAAAACCAAAATTAAAATCAACCAAGTTAAAAATCAACTGTAAAACATTTAAAATATTTAAGACAACTCAAAATTTAATCACAAACATCACACAAAACCATAACTACAACTAAATTAAGAAGTCTTTGTTAGATGATCGGAAATCCCTCGGAGGAGGTAACCTATGGTTGCTAACGAGGTTTCCCACGGTCTAAACGAAAGTATTGAACTCATTAAGTTGAGTTTAGTAAATTCATTTGGATTAAGTGAATCCGATAAAAAATAGTGGTGTTGGAACGAGGGAAACGTAAGATCCTAACTGATGTCGCTTTAATCAACTTTAATATGCCCCATAATATTTTTAAAACTACAACCATAGGGCCATTTAATTTGACATTATAACATGACACCGTAGAAAACTTAAAGTAGGCACGACAAGGAGCTTGGAGCTAGCATCGTGGGCAACACGACCATCTTCAACAACAAAACATGTCTTTCCTGTCTAAACCATTTTCCTTCCTTATAATTAAATAACCAAGCCAAAGGACTTTGAGGTTATTTGCCTATGCAACATAAATCCTCACCCAATCTTCAGGTTTTTATACAACTTTGTTGTATAATATAGGCCCTAACTCGTCTTAGGATTCTGAGGTTGTCATTCGTCATGAACTAAATTCTCACATCTTTCAGGCTATTTGTGTGATTGTTTCACATGAATGTAAGCCCTAACAAATGAAATTTGTAGGATGAAACACTCAAATAAATTTCCCCTCTAAATTCAAGCCAAATAATAGGATAGATTGGGAAGTCACCGAGGTTCTCCTCCGGATCTATTACATCCCCTAGTTTTTCCTTCTTTGGAGTCCACAATAAATACTCCAAATTTGAGTCATTCTCATTTCACACCTCTTTGTCTGATTTCATTGAAAAGTCCTATCCTTTTAAACTTCCTGAAGAAAATATTTTTTGATTTTTATCAAGACTTTTCTGAGGTGACTTCGGTTTACTAATATGTAATTAACTTATAGGAAGCTTGTCTAAAACTAGTTTAATATAAACCCTATTTAATCCTTTATATTGAATAGGAGAAATTGTCGGCAAATAAAATTATTTTGCTGACCAAATGGATGTCATATATTTCTTATTTTATTTTATGGAGCCTCATCCCCAAGTCTTGTGTTTATCTTTTGTGAAAGGTACATGATTTGAGGTATATCACTCTTTTAATTAAACAATGGAAAATATGGGGTCAGTTTGATTTCATATTTTTTTTCCAAACTATATATACATATGTAAATTAAATGTTCTTCCAAAGCATACGATGGGATTTTGCTTCCGGCAGCCAACAGCTTCCAATGGGCAACTCCTCAACTTCTTAGTGTCGACAGCTTCTGGTGACTCTGCTAGGAAATAGCTTCTCTCCCCATTTAAATCAGGAAATACTATCTTCACACATCGATAATGTGTCCATGTCCCCTTGGACCAAACTACCCTACTTCAATTGACATACTTTACTCATTTATGTCTTAGGAAAGTAAGGTCAACTCTTTGGACTTCAGGGTTATCTGTTCAATCACCTTTGAACAGAAAGTTTCAGGAGGCCATTAAGGGCTTTTTAATCTTCAAGTGGCGTCGGACCACAATAAGTGTGTTGGTGGACTAGTTCCACCTAGGCTTTGTGAGTGGAAAAATGGGTCCCACATTGGGTCCTAAGTTTCAAGTTTGATTTGATGTTATGAAAATTAAATCAAATAGTGTTGTGTTGTGCGCGCTTTAAAATTTTCTTATATTAATTAAATTTTTCTAATTTTAAATTACCTTTTTGATGAAAATTTTAAAAATCCCCAAAATTAAGACTTACCTGGTCTACAAATCAACCCCTGTTAATTTTCAGTGCTTGCGCTAAGATTACAAGGTTTTGGCCATATAACTAACCGTAGAGCTTTCTGTTTTAAAGCTATTGCAATGGCCTTCCCAACGTTGACTTCTTTTTGCAACTTGCTGACAAGTCATAAAGCCTGCAATGTCGCTCCTACCATTAAGTTCGGAGCCGGATTTTAAGACCTCGAGGTTATCCTCAGGATAGCCCCATTCGTCATAATGAAAGCCACCACTCCAGAAGTTTAGGAGCAGTCTACTGAATTCAATCAAAATATCTTCAAGAATTCTCTTTTTATAAGAAGGCCAAGACTACTACCGCTGCCATGGCAACTACCAAGCTTGTTGTTCCCGCTGCTGCTAAGAGAAAAGAAATTATGATCATTAAAGATCTAATTGAGGGATTGGTTGTCTCGCCATCAGTATTTGAAATCAGATCAATTTCAAAGACTACACCGCTAACTTGAACCCAAAGGAGAAACCATAATAGGAGGATTTGGAGGGCTACTAAAGCCCAAGCTCCTAAGGAGACACCTGTTGATGAAGATCCTCACTAAGATGAGTCGGAATTATTGGAAACATATCTACTCCTGCAAGGAAATAGATTCCATCCCTTAATGGGTACGAATGGGTACAAGAGTATCAAGAGAAAATTACCGCTACTTTACCATCGCTTCATGAACATAGTGAGGAGAGAAAGAAGTCCACTCCTATCACTCGAGCCAGTTCAGTTTTCAGGAGGTTAGCTACCAAGGAAGGCTGCTCAGTTAGTTAACTACTCAAACGAGTAGGACAAGCAGTATCCCCTCGTATAAAGAAAGAAATCATAAAGGATGTCAAATCTTTCAAGCGATCTTAGAAATCAACTGAAGCTTTGCCTGCTCGTATTTTTGTCTGGTTCCGCTTAGAGAGCAGAGTTGATACCGCCATAGTTACCACCAATCTACCATCACTAGAACCACAGGACGTCGACCAGCCAAGTCACAACTGGGTCCAAGAATTTTACCGATCACACATTGCAACGATATTCCTAAAGTTTTAAAGGAAAAGTTGAAAAAATTACCTAACACTGTAGTCGGTCTACACCATGGGGAGCATACTTCTCTTAGACATACCAATGTTTCTGCAGAGACACTTCATCTCAAGATATCACCGTCAAGAAAGTAGGTGTGGGTACCCAAGGTCGTTGTACCGATACGGTCCGATGAGCCCAAAGGTAAAGATCTTGGAATGAAGCCAGGGTTAGAAGTATCTGACATTGTCGCTGCAATTGCCAGCAAGATGGAAGAACAAGAGGAGGAGGTACAAGTTCCTCTAGTTCTTAAGGCAATTCAAAATCAATAATTAAAGAAAAAAGTTGAAGAGCTCAAATTCGAAATTTTTGAGTTAGCTCGGAAACATGGAGTCTTCATTGATGATGATAAAGATTTTGACTATAATGATTTCCTTTAAGAAGATTTCATGGATATCCATGTTATCAAAACAAGAGCTGCTACATCTGCGCGTGAGGCTCAACCTCTCATTGATGAGAACACCGTAGATAAGCTGCATAGGGCTATCCTCCTAAGGGATGAGCAAGTTAGCCAACTAGATAAAAGGATAGAAGAGATGGCCGCAACCATGACCGCCATGGCCACAATTCAAGGACAATCTCAACCCTCATAGTTAGCCTCTATAAAGGTCAACCAACTAGAAATTTTACATATTACAAATGAAAGAAGAGAAGTCACCTCACCAAATAGAGATGAGCAACCAAAGAAGGATTCTCCATCGAGTGCCATGTTAGAGAAGGAATTTAAGCAAATGGTTGAACAGGTTCAGGAGGCCCTAAGCCAATCTAAGGGTGGTGCATTGATTTTAAAGGGTAGACCCTATCCGGAGGAATTCAATGTTGTACCCTTAACCAAGGGTTTCATGGCCCCAAACTTTAAGATATTTGATGGGACTGGAAATCTCAAACAGCACATAGTGCATTTTCGAGCCAGTTATGGCAACACAAGGAGTAACGAAGCTTTATACTTCCAACAGTTTATCAGGAGCTTATCAAGGATTAATTTCAATTCGTATGTCAATTTGCCTAACGGATCAGTTAAGAGATTTGCTGAGTTGGAATAATAATTTGTGAAGAGATTTGCAAGAGCGCAACACCATGTCTCTATAGGAGAGCTCATGATGGAAAAATAAAAGCCCAATAAGACTTTAGTGGATTACATTACGAGGTGGAGAAACCTTAGAATGAAGTGTGAACCTCAACTACAGAAACATTACACAATTGAGATCTTACTCAAAAGCATCCATGGGCCAGTAGCTTTCATGCTCAAGGGACTTACCATCAAATCCTTCGAGAAGCTACTTAGCAAAGCTAGCAGTCTTCAAGAAGAAATCAAACACATGGATTATCACGAGAAATCCAAGGCAACCATTGTATTTGAAAAAAAGTCAAGAACAGTAGTGGCTTTTGAAAAAGGGAAACAACCAATGAAGATATATGCAAAAAATTCTCGTCAATCTTCATCACAGCATGCGCATAAATAGTGTAGCCATTCCAACCAGCAACCACCTTAAAGAGGATCATCCCAAACAGAGAATAAAAGAATATCTTTCGCAGAAGGACAGAAAATGAAGTATTATTTCTAAGATGAAGCTGTATCCAGATTGTTCAAAAGTCCGATGAAAAAGCCTGAGTTCAGATTACCAGATCCAAAGAAACCTAAAGAGGTTGACAAGTAGGATGAACCAAATTATTGCCCATACCACAGGTTGCTTGGGCACTCTATAGAAGAATGTTTCATCTTTAGGGATTGGCTCAAGAAGAATCTTAAAGAAAGGAATATAATGATCCTGAAAGAATATTTAAAAGAATTTGAAAAAGGTTCCATAAATATGATTTCGGCTGAGCCAATCTCTCCAGTTGATCCGTATACTAGAGAGGAGGGATGGAGTACAACTTAGGACGAGCTCGAGAGGGTCCTAAATCAAATACAGGATTCATTGAAACAATCTTCTACATATATCAAAAAAGATGGATCGAATAAAGTTTGGAACAAAATCATACAAGAAAAAATTGAATCAAATCTAGAACGCATCAAAACAAGCCTCCGTTCAAAGTCTTCAGCCTACCAAACCTGAGATGAAGATTTCACCAGAAGATTTGTCGTCATCAAGGAAAAAGAAGAAGAAGAATACCACTAAGAAGATTGATTGAACAGGAGGTAGGATAGGGGCTACCACAACTAAATTGGTTGTCTCGGATTCGGGGAAGAAAATCCTTGAGCCCCTGACTTTGTATGATTATCATTTTGCGCCTCCGCGGTCTTATGAATATAATGATTATAATTTTTGTGATAACAAAACTGATTTTAACCAACCTTGCTTTGATCTTGATTCCCAAAATGATCCTCAAATCGTACTTGAGTCCGATGAACTTGTTGGAAAGACCAAAGATGACATTGATAATACCTCTTACGATAGGACCGGGAGTGAAGAACCAACTCTCGAGCACCACGGTGCACCGCTTGCCATCAACTTAGATCTTTCCGACAAAGAGGAAACACATAAAGATTCAACAATGATGTGACAATAAGAAGAAGTTACAGAGGTGAACTTAAGGTAAGGGAGAGTGTTACCTCAAAGAATAGTTTTGCCAGATAAAGGAAAACAAATAGCACCTCGAGAAGAAGTACCTCCACCTCCACAAGTGGAAGAACCACACAACCAAGAGAAGATTGGAGGATCATATAAAGTGAATTACAACGTGCTAGCTCATCTTAGGAAGTTGCCAGCCAGATTAAGCATCTACAACGCCTGATCCTGTTAAAGGAGATGAGAGAGTTTCTAGTTACAGCTTTTCTTGAACAAGAGATTTGCTTAGCCTAGTTGGCCAGCACATCCTTGGATGAAGTTTGTTCATTGAAAGAACAACCTGGGGTAACCTTTACATATGAAGATTTGTTGCTTGGTACTGCCAACCACAACTGATCACTTTACATCTCCGTTAACATCAACAGATTTGTATTGTCCAAAGTTTTAGTAGATCCTGAAGCATCCCTCAACTTGATGAGTCTACGAACATTAGCCCATTTGGACATCAAAGCTCAGGAGCTTACAACCAATAAAATGATGCCAAGAGGATTCAACCAAAAGGGAGAGAGAGCCCTTGGATCGATTACGTTGCTTTTGAAGGTTGGAAAACTAGCTACAACCGCTAAATTCAACATCATCGATGCTGAGACCTCTTTCAATGCTCTACTAAGTCGACCATAGGTTCACGAACACAACATGATCCCATCATCTCTACACCAGTGCATTATGTACTATAGAGAAGGATAAGAGCATTGCATCAAGGAAGATTACGACTGTTTTCAGTGCATGAAGTTGGTGTTCATGAAGATGCTGCCTACTACATACCTTCAAAGAAAACTTTCTTCTTTCATGAAATTATACAAATAAAAATGAAGATTTAGAAAATCGTAAAGAGAAGGCCATTCAACTCCACTTCAGCGATCTTCCACCACTCTTTTGTAACAAGTTGGTGGAGGTTGTTTTAGTTCACGCACCCGAGGTCGAGGCCGGGGACGTAAACGAGGAAGAACCAACTTAATTGTTGAATGGATTGGGCCAACCATCACCCATAGCGATGAAGACAGTTTTGAAGATGAAATAATGATGAAAAAATAGAAGAAAACTCAGTACGAGATATCCTTAGAAGATGCAGAGCATATAAAATATGAGACGATGTATGATCAGATAAATCACTATGTGAATGCTATGACCCGTACTCCGATCCTCTCTTAACAGGTTGAGAGTTTTGAGGTCAAGGAAGTCCATAGCGCTAGTTTAAAGCCGATAAAGTTTTATCATGCTTCTACCTCTACTAGTCTTGAAAATCATGTAAATTTGGATGATGATCCTAATGAATTAATAGAATTACCTTTGGGTTACTTTTCACCTTGTGTATAAAAGTTGATTCAACGGGGATGCTTTCCAAAACAAATGCCAAAAGAAAAATTACATTTTTTAAAAAATTATGAAATGTTAAAAGCCAAACTCCAAACTCGAAAGAGGCTCTCATAATTGGTACAGTCGGACCAGTCAATGATTCAAAATTTTGCGTGGTTGTTACCAGTGAATCAGAAAAGGATTTCCTTGATATAGATGATGACTCTACTGATCAGCTAATAGAAGATGCTCCGCCAAAATTTGAGTAGGAAATTAAATCTACTGTTGAAGAATAGAAGGAAGTTAACCTCTGGAATGAAGAGCAACCTCGACCTACATTATAAGTTATCTACTCAATGATGATAAATCTCTGCAATTGATTATATTGTTAACAAAATTTAAAGATTGCTTTGCATGGAGCTATGATGAAATGTCAGGACTGTCAGCAAAGGTCGCTATTCATAAACTCAGGGTGGACAAGAATATAATCCCAACAAAACAGCTCCAAGAAGAATGCGCCTCAAAATAGAGCAGCAAGTCATCGCCAAGGTGAAGAAATTAATAGATGCTAACTTTGTGAAAGAACAGCAATACCCCATGTGGTTGGCCAACATTGTTCCAGTCAAGAAGAAAAATGGACAAATCTATGTTTGTGTTGACTTCATGGATTTGAACATAGCATGTCCAACAGATGAATTCCAATTACCAATACCAGAAATGATGGTGGATATCGCTTCAACACATGAAATTTTCTCCTTCATAGATGGATCGTTAGGATACAAGGAGATCAAGATGGCTCCTGAAGATGCAACACTTACAGCTTTCAGAACATCGATCAGAATTTTCTACTACACAGTAATGTCATTCTACCTAAAGAACGCTGGAGCAACATATCAACGTGCAATGACAAAGATTTTTTATGACTTCACACATTTTCTGCTTTACAATCTAAGCATTTTTTTGTCGTCGATGATTTGGTCATCAGATGTAAAAAAAATAGATCATTTGTAGGATTTGAGGATCATGTTCAAATGTTTACAACGATATGACCTTACGATGAATCCCTTAAAGTGCGCTTTTGGCGTTACGTCCGGGAAGTTTCTAGGATTCATTGTCCGTTATCAGGGAATCGAGATCGGCCAAGATAAGATTAAAGCTATCTTGGAAATGCCTCCTCCTAAAACTTTGAAACAACTATGTTCCTTCAAAGGGAAGTTGGCATATATGAGATGCTTTATTTCTAATCTCTCAGGTAGGTATCAGTCCTTCTCGACATTACTTAAAAAGGACGCCAAATTTATTTTGGAAGAGAAATGCCAGCGGGCCTTTGAGGACGCCAAGAAATATTTAATGACACCTCCTGCCTTGGTAGCCCCTATCCTAAGGAAAACATTGATACTTCATACCGTGGCCTTATACGACTCTCTTGGAGCCCTCTTAGCCCAAGTCAATGACAAGAGTAAAGAAGATGCACTCTACTACTTGAGTCGCCGCCTAATACTTATGAAGATAAGGTACCCACCCATTGAGAAGCATTGTCTAGCCTTGATTTCTGCCCAAAAGCTTAGACATTACATGCTTTCTCATTAGATTGCCCTAATTTTAAAAGTCAATCAATTGCAATCTTTGATGGCCCGACCAACACTCTCCGGATTTCTAGCAAGATGGTCGATGATCTTATTGCAATTTGATATAAATTTTGTTCCCCTTCGTGCTATCAAGGGACAAATTTTGGCAAACTTTTTCATTGTACACCCACTTCCAGTTGGGTCCCCTCTTAATGATGAACTATCAGATGAGCAGGTACTACAAATGGAATTCTCAAGTGCACAATGCTGGGAAATGTACTTCGACGGAGCTTTGTTAGCAAAAAAAGACAAAGGGTCAAGTACAGTTATACCAGCCAAAGTAGGTATTAGTTTGATCTTTATCACGCCAGATAAGAGTATGCTGAGGTTCTCATACCACCTGACAGAGCCATGTACAAGCAATGAAGCAGAATATGAAGCCTTAATCACTGAATTTGAGGTGGCAATCTCGATGGATATAATAGACATTGCCATCTTTTGTGACTCACAACTCGTCATTCAATAAGTTTTCAGAGAATTCAAGATTTTGAAACCAAGATTAACAAAATACCATCTGTACACAATGAAGTTGCTGGAATAGACCCCCAATGTGACTTTCTAGAAGATTTCTAGGGGAGATAATGCCCATGCTGTTGCTCTGACAAAACTCATAAAAGAAATGGCATGTCCCCCAGAGGATCGCTTGTAATGGGTAAAAGGTACAACCTTGAAATCTTATGGCTTCGTTATTTAATTCTAAGGAATGGTTTAACTGGTGTAGACATATTTCTCTGTTGAAGATGATCGTGCTGCCCACAATGCTAGCTCTAAGCTCCTCATTGTGGTGAGTTTAAGTTTTCTAATGGGTCAAGTCATGATGTTAAGTCAAGTGTTTCCTAGGGTTGGTTATTTAAATATCATGGGGAATGTTAAACTTGATTAGAGCGACACCCGTTAGTATCCCAAGGTTCCCTAGTTCAGGTATCATTATTTTCTTTTGAATTTACTTAGCTTAAACGAGTTATGAAACCAATTTAAACCTTGGTGAGTTCATTAGGAACCATAGGTTACCACCTCCAAGGGACTCCCATAAATTCAAAATGACATTTTAAGTTTAGTGAAATTTCAAAGGATTTATGGTTACCTTTGAAACACTTATTTTTAGGTTTTAAAAATGTTGATTAATTTTTAAAAAGTTGTTTTGATTTTACAAGGAAAATAGAGTACACACCCAAGCAGTTATGATTTTTTACAGCAAATGTAAAGTGACAGAAATTAAATAACACTATAAAAGTGTACCCATCATCTTCACAACATTCCCGCCAAAAGATTAGCTTTTACAACATGCATATAATTTTGCTATAATTTAAATAAATAGCAAAAGTATATGAAGGTGTATCTAATAACCTCCAAACTAAGACTTATTCAGTCCCGAAAGATCTTTATTGATGACTTTATAACAAATTTTGGAAAGTTCAATTTGTCCTTCAAAATATCTAAGAGATTCTAAAATGACCTGGAACTACTTTAATGATCCCTTGAAACATTTGAGTTCATTTTGAACTTACTATATTGTTCTACTAATCATCACAGGTTAAATTAAAATTACCCCATTACTCGGTAAACTTTGAAATTTTAATCGTCCCAGTGATAGGGTACTCAATTAATCAATTGATACTGTACATAAAAGTTGTAGGTGAATTCCCCTAAGGCAAGTTTCAGCCATTAAATAACTTTGTACCCATCATTAAAGCTGGGCTTGTTGTGCTAATTATCAATCATACTATCCTCTAAATCCCATCAAATGAATTAAATATCATGTCTAAATCTCTACGAAGACCTTTAATAAATCTAATGGAGAAAAATTAACAATGGTTAGAATTTTAATTTAGGTGCTATGGATTCTGATTAAAAGAAGTTAGATCATCATTAATTGTCGACTTAATCATATGTGAAACAACATCTTCTTAGCTTAAGCACATCATTTGGAAACCATTTGATTTTGATTAGCTTCCAAATTCTGATAATTTAGTAAACTTATAATTTTATTATTATTACGGAAAGGTGGCAAATTGGTTTATACCTTTTATCCATTATGTTTCAATCGTCCAAACATATTCATTATAATCAAAATTACCCATTTTCCCTTTGGAATAATCCTAAAATTTGATTAAGGAACCCAAATCCATAATGATTACTTTAACCTTGGGGCTCTTAACCTCAAAACTCATTAAAAACCACTCAAATGGCTTAGCAGATTTTTGAGTACCTTATCCATAGAGTAATTGAACCATCAAAGGAGAAAATTATGGTTTCCATATTTTAAATTAAATAATTATTATTTATAACTATAAAAAATAGGATTTTCAAAAAAAAATAATTAATATATCAAAATAAAGTTTTTGGTTTATGGAAAAGTTATTAAAGGTTTTCTTAGGTTAGAGAAATACTTTGACAAAATTTCATGATTTTTTGAATCAAATCTTTAATTTAATTATTTATTGATTTTTATTATTTAATTTGAATGGAAAAGATGTTCTATTTACAAAAATTATTTCTTGTAGTTTTATTAAACCTCTTTGAGTCTAAAGAACTTTAAGGAAAATAAATTATATTTTTATGATTTTAATTTTTTTATTATAATTATTTTAATCAGAAAATAGAAAAAATGCCTTTTAAGCCTTAACAAATTTATTTTTTTTAACGTAAAAAAATTAGGAAAACAATTAGGCATGTTTTTAAATATTCTTGTA
This sequence comes from Phalaenopsis aphrodite, assembly GCA_003013225.1. Lineage (NCBI taxonomy): Eukaryota > Viridiplantae > Streptophyta > Magnoliopsida > Asparagales > Orchidaceae > Phalaenopsis > Phalaenopsis aphrodite. The sequence continues at coordinate 699,722 of NEWO01000061.1, forward strand.
TTTTTTAAGTTTTTAACTATTTTTAATTATTTTTCTAATTCAAAACATAGGCCAAAAATCAAGTACTTTGTCAAAAATGACTTTTATTTTTACTAAGTGCTTCAAATCACAAGGAACTCAGAAAACTACTTTTCATAATTTTCCTAAGTGTATTTAATTTACTACAAATATTTTTGTGTCAAAGTACAATGTTTCTTGAAAAATCAACTTTAGTGCTTAAACTTAATCAAATAAATTTTAAATTCTTTTTAAATGGGTTAACATGATTTTTACACACAATAAATAATTGATTTTATTGGTTTTTTATTATTATGTAATTTAAACAATTAGTGAAAGATATAAAACTTAATTAAATATATAAATTTACCAAATTATTCAAGTCATCATGATATTTTTCCTAAGCTTCTCTAACAACACGAAACCTACTAAAATTTTTTTCATAATTTTTTGAAGTAATATTTCAATTTATACATTTACTTTATGGCAAAATAAACATCTTAGCTTGAAGATTAGGGTTAGAATCACAAAGATGACCTCTAATCTTGAAAAGAGGAGAGAACATGGCCTTTGTCAGGAGGAACAAACCCTCAAAATTTCAAGCTTTGGCAAGCAATGCTTGCCATAATGAATTAAAATACTAAAGAGAGTATTTAATTAATTAAAAATAAAAGAGTCAACAAACAATTTTTATTTTTCATCCACATTATTTTCCTCTATTTACATAACAAGAAGGTATTTTTTTTTACAATTTTTCTACATAAAGCTATGATTTTTAAGGGTATGTAATTAAAATAAATAAAAAATCCCTAATTTTCTACTTATCTAACTCAATCACCGCGTCAACCTCGTCTGCTCTGAGCTTTAAACACGACGCTCTGCCATTTGATGCCGTCAAACACATCAGCTATCACGCAGCCCGCGATTCATGTACCAAGAGTTCGTTCGTCAAAAAAACATGCGATCAGACGACTCTCCGTTATCGTCCCCAAGTGTTCTAATCTGACAACTCTTCAATTTAAAACCCTATGATTTCCTCTTAGACTAAACTAAATTACATGGTGTTTGTTTCTAAACATTTATCTACTAGAGATGAACATATCTATTTGGCTTATATGGTACCAAATACAGTAAATAAGTATGGAGAATACAAATAAGCTTTGATTAGTGTTATAGCTTTATACCTTCGCTTGAGAGGGAAGGCCTCAATCAAATGGTTGTAACAGCTTCGATTGGGTCCAATGAACCTCAAGATGAACTCATAGACCCAGGTGAATTTTCTAGGTAAGATTTGATCATGGCTGTTTTTAGGTGTTGATGTAGAGTTAGGTTAGAGGTTGTTTAGGATGGAGCTTTTGTGGGGAATCAAATCCTCTCACTCTGGTGATGGTGTGGGCACATTTAATTGAAATTTGATGAACTGTGGAGGTGTGGCGAAATATGTCTTGGTATAGGCTGAAACTTTGAACTCAAGATTGAGCTATCATACTGGGAACCCATGGGTGAAATAGTCGGCTTGAGCAGAGGAGTTCTTGGAGAGTCTTTGGAATCAATTGGATATATTTTCCTCAAGGAATTTACTAGCTCTTTCTTATGGCCATGGAGGTGGTGGTTTAAATAGAATAGGCTATGGTGACTCTCAAGCCAAGCTGAGATGGCTAGGGTTCTACTTAGGTGGGGGAAGAAAGGCCTTAACAGCCAATCAAGCTTAGCCATCTCCGGTGAATTCACAAATGGGTTTTGGCCAACTTGGGATTTTTTAGGTTGATTGCTTTTGGTGGCAGAGGTGGTGGCTGGCCAGGGTCTGGAAACCTCTTAGATCAGAGGGGTTTATGGGTGGCTAATTATGATTAACTTTCACGCGTAAGCAATGATGGTAAAGATATTTATTTTTTTTTCCAAATATGGGGTGAAATCCCTTAAATCAAGGGACCATTCATCCATAGCGCATATAGTGTGGGCTAGGTGAGTCTAGCCTAGTCTCTAGTGTGCCCTTGGTTGCTAGAGTGCTCCTTAGTTGGCCAATTTAGCTTTTCTTGGTCAATTTTAGTGCATGGGCTCAAATTAGCTTCAATTTGGGTTTAGATTGGGATATCCATGACATTGGACACAATTTATTAATCATGATGATATAGAGGATTGCTACAAATAGTTTGTAATAGGTTTGGAGTGATTTTAGATTGATTTGGAGGGTCAATTTGAAGGATTTTGGACAATTGATCAATATGGGGATGTTGGGTTAAACTTGGGCTTAGGTTAGGCTAGAGTTTGGCTAAGTCCAAGTTGAGGGTTCAAAATCATCTAGAGTGATGTTTTGAAGAGTTCTCAACATAAATGGGTGTCAATTTTGGGATTTGGGCATTCAATTGGTGACATTTGGAAACATGGCTAAATAGGGGAACTTCGGGCTTTGGATTCAGCAGAAATTGGGTTGAAAGAATGGGTAAATTGTGTTGGGGATTGGTCTTAGTTGAGTTTTTTCATGATTAATTTGAGTTTATAATTGAAATTGGGAAAATTGGAACCAAATTGGTGGACATTTGGGTGAATTACAGTGATTCGACCTCTAAAGGCAATTTGGGGCTTTTAGTCAAAATTGGTCAAATTGAGTTTAATTAAAATGTTCAAATTGATTTTGGGGACATTTGAAGTGATTTTGAAGGTTTTGGGGATGTTTGGGCTACCAAAGTTCTTTTTTGTAATTTTGGCAATTTTTGGGGTATTTTGGTAAATTTGGCAATTTTGGGAGGTTTTGGGTAATTTGGGTAGTTTCGAAAGGTTTTAGATGATTTTTGAATAAATTTGGGTATTTTGGCTGAAATTGGGAATTTCCTTCAAACTTAGGGTTTGGGGTGTTTCGGTAAGCCAAACTATATATATATATATATATAGTTTCTGAGCCCACCTGAACATGAATGCTTATAGTCATTTACTTGTTATTTCCTTCAAGATTTCCCCAAGTGTTTTCTTGTGGTTTTTTTTCAAACTCGATTTTGTGAGTCACTTGTGTTTCATTTGATAAATTACGGAGTGGCGAGCCTCAGGGTCAAAATGATAATTTTGGAATTTTAATACCTGAATCAAATTTTAGAATTAATCAAAGGGAAAATGAATAAAAATATATATTATGATGAACATTTTAGATGATTGAAATATAATGGGCTAAAAGGTAGAAACCAACTTGCCACATGTCCCATGATGAAAATAAAATTGCAATTTTATTACTTAACATAATTTGGAGGTCAATAAAATTAGAGGATCATAAAAGTATTAGCTTGAATTATGAAGATAATAACTCACTCATTTAAAGCCTATTAGTTGGTGATCAAATGCTAAATCTGATTTTGACGAAAATTCTAATTCAACTTTTAACATGTTTTAAATCACTTTGAAAATTGAAGTTAAAAAGAGGACTAATAATGAATTAGGCTTGATATGAAGAACTGTCTTAATTGGGATTAGAAAAGATGAACACATTTAATTAATAAATAATTTCAAACATTTTTAAGCCCTACTTTAATTTGAAGTATTAAAGTCCTTAATAACCTAAAATTTGCTCTTTGGGCACCCACTCACATAATTATCAAAATGAAATATTAAGTGATTATTTGATTTTCTCATTCTTGAAATAAATAAATTTAAATTGATCTTGGGATGACTGATAGAACAATTTGATAATTTCAAAGCGGACTCAAAATGTTTCAAGGGATTTCTTAAGTGGTTCAGGGTCATCCTCCTAACACTTTGAAATCTCTTGGATATCTTGAAGGACAAATTGAACTAATTATATTTTGTTTTAGAAAATCATCCATTAAAATCTTTCAGCAGGAATGCCATGAAGGGGACAAGTACGCTTTTAAATTAATGCATTTACCTTTCTATACTTCTTGTATTGAACTTGCATGTTAAACAACGATGTCACCCTGCATGGAAACCAAAACCAAAACTAAAGTCAAATATAAAGGTTTCACATACCAAACGAATGTCATATATTCCTTAGTTTATTTGATCGAGCCTCATCCTCAAAACTTGTGTTTATCCTTCGAGATAGATACAATATTGGACGTATAACGCTCTTTCATTTAAACGATGAAAAATATGGGGTCAGTTTGATTTCATATTTTTCTAAAACTAAATATATATGTAAGTTAAAATGTCCTTCTGAAGCGGCCGACGGGATTTCAATTCCAATGACTGACAACTTATTACGGGCAACTCCCCCCAACCAAAAATAGTGCCGAAACTATTATCCGCATCCATCCACCTATTGCCACATTTTTAGCTCCACTCAGCCTACCTGAGCCACCTTCTACTTTCTTCAATCAAGCTAAATCTTAGTCATTGCCTCTAATGGGAATTTATAGCCATACTAGAGAGCGTTTAAGAAGAAGGCAGGAGAAGATAGAGCCCCCAAACTATGCTACACTCGACAGAGAAAACCCTCCACATCCATAGATCAATCAATGCCCCATAGCCTCAGCCTTTGAAATCCATCAAAGAGACTCAATTTTACACCCAAAATCAATACCAATTTTTGGGATTAGATAAAACTTCATGAAATTCCAACCTAAACCTCCTAAAAGATTTTCTGAGCCTACCATTCCACCAAGATCATACCTCAGCCCATTTTCTCTTCAAATTGGGCTAAGGAGGAGCTTTGCAAGTACCAAGCAGTCATTCTTATCAAGCTCAATCGAGGCTACACTTCTTGAGACCTGATATGTGTCATGAACCCTAAAAAAGTGTTTCAGTTTGGAACTTTTTGATGAAAACCATCACACCATGCTTACATAAACATAGAGATATGTTCTTCTTGCTTCGCTAAAACTTTTGGAACAAATCCCATGAGGTTTTATGTGAAATTGAGGGAGATATTGTGTTTTAATCACAAATGGCTCTCAGATTAACGTCCTTTGAGGACAAAAACCCGATGTCATCCATTTCCATATATCAAAAAATGGATGACCAAGATTAGATTGAACTAATGAACTGTGAAAGGGAAGACACCAGATGGAAGCCACCGCGAATGTTTGTGTGGAAAGCCCTGCAAATCAGACCCATCCAAAGATGCATTGGTGTCGCATCAGATTAATAAGAAATTAAGGTTTTCTTATTAAAAAAAATTCAGAAAATCTTTAGAAATGCTTATATTTGCAAAGAGAGAAGAAAGTGATAAAAATTAAAAAATATTGAGTTATATTTAATTTTTAATTAATTAATTACTCTTTGGAGTAATTTATTTTTTAAAGATAATTATAATCCAAAAATTTCAAAAATTACAGGGACTAATTCTATCATACTTTGGAACATTACCTAATTTTTCCAAGATTAGGAAAAATCCCTAAAATGAAGTTCACCATTTTTCACAAAATTTTGTAATTATTTTTAAAAATAACTATAAAAATCGCAAAATTGGAAATTAAACTTGACATTAGTTACAAAAAACCTTGGAGATTAATCTTGTGACTAAAACAAAATTTCCAAACAATTTAAGTGTTTAAAATAGCAATTTAATCCTTTAGGAATTAATTTGTAAATTTAAAAATTTACATCTTTAACTCTTACGTTAGGTTCGGAACATAAGACTTAAAATTGATCTAATTTGGACATAAGGATAGGTGAGATATTAAGTGTTCTTATTTAGGCTTGTTCAACCTTAAAACTTTGATCTAGGTTATCCCTAAACCTTGATTAAGTCTAAACACCACTAGACCTAAGTAAATCCTTAAGCATTACTTACAATATGCTTAAGTAAATCATAAACCCTGTTTAGGTCTAAACCCCATTGAACCTAATAAAATCCTTAAGCCTTACTTAAATTAGGCTTAAGTAAACTTTTAAACCTTAATTAGGTCAAATAATAAGTAGACCGAATTTAACTTGTTAAGCCTTATTTACATTATACTAAATTAATTTTTAAAATTTAATTATGTTTAATCTTAATTAGACCTAATTAAAAATGTTAAGTTTTACTTACATTAGGCTTAATTAAATTAAAATTCTTAATTAGGTCTAACCCTAATTAGACTTAATTAAACTTGTTAAGCCTTACTTACATCAAGCTTAATTAACCTTTAAACATTCATTAGGTCTAATTAGACCTCATTAAACTTGTTACGCCTTACTTGCATTAGACTTAGTTAAATTTTAATCATTAATAGGTCTAACCATAATTAGTCTTAAGTAAACTTCTTAATTTTTAATTACATTGGGCTTAGTCAACTTTTATTCCTTAATTAGGTTTAACCCGAATTAGACTAAATTAACCTTTTAAGCCTTACTTACCTGAAGCTTAATTAACCTTTAAACCAAAAAACGGTCTAACCTTAATTGGACCTAATTAAACATTTTAAGCCATACATGCATTAGGCATAGTTAATCATTAAACCATAATTAGGTCTAAGCCCAATTAGAACTAATTAAACCCTTTAAGTCTTCCTTATATTTGACTTAATCAAATTTTAAACTGTAATTTGGTCTAACACTAATTAGACTTTAATAATTCCTTTAAGCCTTACTTACATTAGGCTTAATTAATTTTAAACGCTAATTAGGTCTAACTTTAATTAGACCTAATTAAACCCTTAAAACCTTACTTATTTTAGGCTTAATTAATCATAAACCCTAATTAGCTCTAACCCTATTTGGACTTATTTAAATAGTTTAAACTTTACTCATATCAAGCTTAATTAATCTTAAATAGTATTTAGGTTTAAATCAAATTAGAACTAATTAAACTCTGTAAGCCTTACTTATATTAAGCTTAATAAACCTTCAAACCTCAATTAGGTCTAACACTATTTAGACCTAATTAAATCTTTTAAGCCTTACTTAGATTAAGCTTAATAAACCCTTAAACCTCAGTTAGTTCTAACCTTAATTAGACCTTAGTAAACCTTTTAAGCTTACTTACATTAGGCATAATTAACTCTTAAACCTCAATTAGGTCTATTACTAGTTAGACCTAATTAGACATTTTAAGCCTTATTACAGTAGACTTAACCAATCTCTCTTAGGTTCAAATTATACTAAACCTGGGCTCGAAGTCTAAGCTAAACAATCTCTCATAGGTTCAACCCAAATAGAACTTAAAGCTTAGGGTTCAATTTACCTCTAACCTAAATCTATGTTTAATATACAAACCTTTAGACATAAAACTCAAAATCAATCAAACAAAAAAAATTATTCTAAACCACAAATGACCTAAAGTTCACCTTAAAAGACACTAAAACTTACATTTGAACCCAATAAAGAAACTTGGTTTGAGAAGATATTCTTTCGAAAGCAACCCATGATTGCTAACAAAATATCTTCTAGTCACATGTGAGTAAGCAAACCGCAAATTTAATTACCCGAGATTTCAGAACCATATGATCCTGATCGGGTCATCCCAAATAAAAATAAAAATAAATAACAAAATCACATCAATTAATTGGTTATTAAATAAAAAAACAATCTAAAATTTTCCAATCCCTAAAACGTGAAAAATACATTGGAACTTAAATGGAACCTTAATGAACAAAGATAACCGAACCCAACATGAACCCTAGTGTTCAAATCTACGAAGACCTATTAGATGACGCAAACCGTGGTTGATGAAAAAAATCTTTTTATCTTGGTTTAAGTAGATTTAAATACCCTAACGACCTCGAAATGATGGATCCATAGACATCTTGGCTAGTTTTTCTAAAAGTTACAATTTCAACCAAATAAATCAACAATTTAAAATATAATTTCATGCTAACTTTGTTTTGCAGGATTATTGAAGACACAAGGCAAGTTATGCTTTAGATTTACTTTACTTGTTATTAGGGTGTGCTAACTCTTTTTTGTAGGGACAACTGTTTAAGCTTGAACATTGGATCTCAAGACAAACAACAAAAAAGACGAATAAAAACAACAAAACATTAAAAAAAGCCTTTTACGTTAGTTCTTGACTCATAGAAATTTATTAACCCTGGGATTGAACATTAACTTTCCTCTCCTTGACCTTGACACTTAAAACTTTTTCGAGAATAAACGTTAACCTTAATCGAGATTTTTTTTAAGAAGTTATGTCTTCTTAAGATCTAATTAACTATAAGAGCTTGCTCTTATAGGAGGAATGAGAAACTCAAAATTGGTAATGTACCTAAATCTCTGGTTATAAAATTTTCATAAAGTTTTTATTTTTATGAGTTTCTCATGAGTCAAACACATCAAATTTCTTTCTACAATGTTTACCATAATGAAGTTTTGCCAATATTTTTTTTTGTCTAATTTCTATTTTCATTTTCCCTTTTCCACCTTCTCCATGTTTCTTAAGATATTAATATCATTCACATGATATGAGAGAATAAGTTATTTGGAGACTAGAGAAATATAATAGATAAATAGAATAGTGACTCCTCAACAACAACAATACTAACCAATGACATTAAATAGTTGTGGAGAATTGGTGATGGCAACAACAATGGTTAAACAGTGATAATCCTTTGCTTAAATTACCTCTAGTCAGCCCAAAACATGCTTTGAATATGTGGATCAAACTACCGCAACTGAGCAAAATATGGTTCTTGGGCCTAGGAACCCAAATTTTCTAGAGCCAAGGTCTTGGACTTCTTAGCTAAGGCCTTGGCTCTTAGGCGTCGGCCTCTCAGTTTCTTAGATTGGGGCTGGCGCCTAAACACCCCAAAAGTCAAGTACTAAGGCCCTAGCCCACTATGTAAGCTTTGCTCCATTTCAATTAATTTCACTCAAAGAATTTTCCAATTCACTCCACTCCTAGTACCTGTTATACCTAGAAGGAAAACATAAAAATAATTTTCCTTAAAGGGAATTGTCAACTAATAAAAAAATGCAAAACATAAAAGAATTCATGCAATCTTTTCTCACATCAAGTTCTACAAACTAGTCCCACTGAATTGTCAAGTACATTAAATATTAAATATTATACCTATTTGGATTGGCAAATATCAAGTTATAAATTTTCCCTCCCTTGAAATGATTTGAGTGCATCATATGAAATATAAATGTGGCTAGTGACAAATAGGTGCAACACTCTTCTTTACCCTCTCCCAATTGCATAAATAAGTCATTTTAAAATGACTTTATTTTCTTAAACCTTATTTTGAACCCAAAAACAAGCATTTAACTATCATTTACATCTCCCTACAAAGCATTTCCACTTATACTCTACCGTTCAAGATGACTAATCTATGAAGTTACTCCACCCAAAGATCCCTTGACTCCTTGTTGTTATCCTGATGACTCTTCTTATGCTACATCTCAAGTCCTTAACAAATAATCTCATAAACTCTATCTCCCTAAATCCTTAAGCAAGTAAGAAACACCCCCTAACTTTTAAAACATTAACACATAAATATACTCTCCATCATTACCTCCAAACCTCTCTTAGCGAACTAAATAACTCCACATGACTTCTTATTGAATTGCCAAAAAATTGTCTCAAGTAGTTGCTGACACCTAGGCACCCTAAGGCTATGCGATGGTGTCAGTCTATGTCTATAGAATTCTGCTTGGATTCCTTGACACACATGGCTCTTCCACCTAAGTTTCAGTATGACAGCTTCTATCTGCTAACTTCCTGGGTTGCACCCAAGGGTCTGGCGACTAGGCTCCAACATTTTATAAACTCCTTTGCGTTAAGTATCCTCTAAGTTGCTCTGAGTCTTCTTCATATTCCTACACTTATACTCCTTGTTATACCTACAAAAAAAACATGAAAATAACTTTCATTAAATTGTAATTTCATCCATAATAAATTGTTAAATATAAATAAAATTAAGCATTCTTTTCAACATATCAGTAACCTCAAATTCAAGGTGAAAAAATGATAGAGTCACTCCTCCGTCACACTCTGAAGCCATCCTCATCCTTGCACTCACTTAGCTGAAAGCCTAATCAACATAAATGTTTTAAGCTTGTTCACCCATTTTTCCATTTTCACTCAATCTATTGTGTTAAAAAAATCAATTATAAATGCAACCACAGCTTGAGCCTTAATCACCATATGGGGAATGTGAATAATACTATACTTACTAAGTTCCAAAGCCCACATTAAGAGCCAACTAGGGTGTTATGAATGAGTGAATACAAACTTGAATGGATGGTTGATAATTACTTTGATAGGATGTGTTCGATAATATTTTTGGATCTTGTGATCAGAGATAATTAAAGTAATGTTAGCTTCTCTAAATTAGGTACCTAACCTTGGCTCACTTGAGAACCAGAGTGGTGTAGTAGATGGGGATTTGTTTCTCTAGCTCCTCTCAAACTAACACCAAATTGATGGGTTTAGAACTGACTCCTATATAAAGTAAGAGTTCCTCCATCACCTTTGGGCTCACAATAGTGAAGATGAGACTAGGTTTGTTTCACACTTTGGAAGGCTTGCTCATATTTGGTCGACCATTCATATTTCTTGTCCCTCTTTAGTGCCTTAAACAAAGCAACTCATTTATTGTTGAATTTTGAAACACTTCGGTTAAGTGCTATTATTTGATTGGTTAGCTTATGCACCTCCTTGCTTTTTCTAGGGGAAGGCATATCCAGGAGTGCATTTACTTTTTCAAGAATATCGTTTATACCTTTGATAGTCAGGAGGTACCCCAACAACTTTTTATTTAGTGCTCCAAATGGACATTTTTTTCTATTTAATCTCATATTCTATTTACAGAGAGTCTGGAAGATTTCTCTTAAGTTATTTATATGCTTTTGGCTAATCCAAGTTGAACCTTGTCCTAAATATTGGGTCTAACTCAAACTTGACGCAACCATAACTTAAGGTTCAATTTAACTTGAACCTAATAATAAAATTTGGATTGAGTACAAACTAGACCCAACCCCAACCTAAATTTGAACCTAAACACTATGTCTAACCAATATTAGAATCAGCTAACTTATACATTGAATTTAAAACAAAAATTTAATTTAACATAGACTTAGTTAAATTTTAATTTAGCTTTAAGGCAAACCCAACTCAGACTTAACCTAAGTCTAACTTAACTTAGACCTAGTTCAAGTTTGAATTTAACTTTAGATCTAACCCAACATAGGCCTAACCTAAGTCTAATCAAACCTAGACTTAGTTCAAATTGAACATAACCATAAGTCTAGCCCAACTTAGACCTAACCTAAGTCTAAGCTAACTTAGACTTAGTTCAAATTGAACTTAACCTTATCTCTAACTCAACCTTAGATCAAAATTTGTTTTAACCCAACTTAGTGTTAGTACAAATTGCCTTTAGGTTTAATTCAATCAAGACCTAACCTAAGACTAAATTAGTTTAGACATAGTTCTTATTGAATTCCTTTTTGATCTAGCTCAATCTAGACCTAGTCTAAGTGTAGCTTATCTTAAACTTAGGCTAATTCAACTAAGTCATCAAGTTAGCCTAACCTAACTCTAGTTAACCCAACCACTAGGTGAAGCTGACCAAACTCGGTTAACTCAATTCAATTGAATCATCAGATTAACCCAACCTAACTCAGGATGACCCATTTAATTGAATCACTAGGTCAACCTGATTTAACTTGGGTTAACAAAATTTAACTAAACTATCAGGTCATTACAAAATAACTTGGGTAAAACTAATTCAACTGAACCATCAGACCAACCCAACTTAACTTAGATTAACCAAATATCTTGGTCAGAATGACCTACTTTGGGATAATATAAATTACAAAAAAACCATTGGGTTAACCTAACTTAACTCTGGCTAACCTAAAGATAATTTTTTCTTTGAATTAAGCTGGCTTAAAAACTGATCAATCCAAACTGAAACTCAGTCTTAATGTTGATTTTAGTTTCGGTTTCAGTCTAACTAAGGATTTATTTAATTCTAACCTAACCTAGACATAAGAAATCAAGTTTAAATTAACTTAATTTTATCTTAAGTTTAATTTAACTTGATTTAACCTAGGCTACTTAACTTGGATTAGTCCAATTCAACCTGACTCACATCTAATTCGATCTTCCTTGATTTAAACTTGACTTACTATAAGTCAATTTAAGCTGAGCAGAAAGAGTTTGATTCTGATTATGCTAGGTCAACCTGAGTCAATCCAATTAATTTTTTTTTTACTTAAACAACTTTTAAGATAATATATAAAAAAACCAACTTGATTGAGGTTAACTCAAATTATTCAGAGTTTCATTTTTGAATAGTTTAAACTAGTTTAGACATAGGTGGTTGAGGTCAAGAAGGGTTTTTCTCTTAAAATAAAAACACACTTAGCCTCCATCAGGAACAATTTAGGCCAAAGTACCAAACCAACTTAAATAAACTGACAAAAAATTCACCTTAAAAGATATTGAAGCTTAAACCTCAACAACAAAATGCAACATGATTTGAGAAGGTATGTTAGAGGAGACAACCAATGGTTGCTAATAAATTGCCTTCTAGTTACTCATAACTAATAAAAATGCAAATGACCTTTGGACAACAAAACTATATGATCTTGACCACGACATTCCAAATAAAATAAAAAATAAAAATAAATATTTTAATTGGCTAAAAATTCTTAAGCAACCTAAAATTTTCAACCCTTGAAATCCAAAAAGTGTATTAAAATTTAAATGAAACCTTGATGAACAAAGATCACTAAACGCAACTTTAACCCATTTTCGAACATCTTTTGAACTACACAATCTATGGTTTCTGAGAAGAATCTTCTGGTTAGATTAGGTTTGACCACCTCTTAGATTAAGTAAACTAGGGTACCCCAATTACCACTGGATGATAGAGCCTTAGACTTCTTGATTGATACATCTTTAAAATTAAATAAACTAAAATTAATGATAAAACATAAAATGTTTCATGCTAACTTTATTTTACAGAGCTGGCAAAGACAAAAGGCAAACATCACCCCAAATTTACTTTACATGTTTAGGGAGTGCTAACTCTATTTTACCTTAACTAACATTGAAAACCCAAAGAAAAACATTGAACCTCAACTAAACATTCAACGAGTCAATGCAAATATAAGGTATTTCAGAATCATTTCGAATCTTCTACTTCTAGGACAAACTTTTGAAGGTTCTTTCCTTGATAAATAACTTTCATTTTTTTAAGAAAAAATCTTAACCTTAATTGGGTGTTTTCTTAAGTAGTGCTAACTACTTAAGATTTCATTAACTTCAATGGCTTGCACTTATAAGAAGTTTAAAAGTCTAGAATAGTTGTAATAACTCAAAATCTATAGTTTTAGCTTTTGTAAGTTCTCCTTTGGAAGTGTGTCTTTAAAGCATTCTGAACATGTGCTTAAAACTACAAAAGCGAACATTCACCTTTATTATGGTTTCCTACACACTTCAATTGTCTTTTCCTATTATTTCCTGCCACTAGTCCTCTGATTTTTCATCTCTTAATACTAACCATATAATATGAGAATAAAAATTATTAGGATAAGTGGGCATCATAGTAGAAGATAAACTAACAACTCCAAGACAATGAAGGCATCAAATTCAATCGACATGAATGAAACCCAATGATAGTGCATGACAAAAGCGGTCAATAGGATTTTGGTGAATCTATTGGGGAGCTCTTCTCTCCCATCTCTAATTAATAACTTTGTTATTGCAATCGTGGTAATTTCCCTTGTATATGTCATATTATAGTTCACATGTTGATATATTTTTCTCATTTCAATCTTAGGAAAAATCTCATTGACATATCTCTGATCTTAAACCTGCTTGTAATGAAAAAAACTTAGAATCCAAAATCCCTTATATGATAAAACTAAAATGACATTGCTAATACTTTGACATTGACATTACAAAATGACAAGAATATTAACTTGACTATAAAAACTTTCAAATAAACGACATAAATAAACTCATTAGTTTACATATTGGGTCTATTTTTGCCAAAATAACCACTATGAAATTATAGAATCGTTGTAATGTATACTCCAAAGTTAATCTTATCATACTCTGAAAGAGAACTTCACTTGTCGATTGACAATGTCATCTTTTACCAAGGGTTATTAATTAAGTTTGAGAGTTAATTCAACGAACTGGAAGTAGTGCTCAGTGGTCTCCCTCACAACATTTTGAAGAGAAAAGCCCTACATTTGGAACCGCGAATTGACTTTGACTTAAAATCCAACCAAGACTTTCCCTTCACTCAAGAACTCTTCACTTAAGAAAATTTTTAAGAAGATTTTTTCTGTTATTAGAAGATGTTGAAGTCTATCGTTATTGGTATTACATATTAAAGTGGTCCTACTGATGAAACTAAGGAAGTCAACCATAAATAAAAAGCTATCCCTAGAGAGGAAGAAGAGTATGAACCAACATCCACATTTGAGATTGGGTCTAGTTCCAAGATTGCTCCACTAACTCACACCTAATGAAGGAATAAGAGTTGATATACCTTAAGAAAGGAAAAGAATAATGTCAACCAAACATGAGGCTCATAAGTTTGAATAAATGTAGATTCATGATGACTACTTTCTCTTATAAAGAATCAGGTTCCACATATTTTATACTGTTCACGGTATGAAAGATGTTTGTGGGATTAATTCCATATCACCCCAATATTTTCACCTACAAGAAGACAAATGAATGGGGCCATTTGTTTCATGGATATTTTATATGTTTGAAACACTTGCCCAAAAGGAAGGATTCTATATTTCTTAAATCTTGCATGAGATGGGGTGAACAGTCTCCTAATAGATAAAAGAAAAAATTCTAAAGAAAGAAAATATACATGTTATCTCCAGAGTGTCTACAAAGCTGAATTTAGGAAACAGACATATCTCTGTTTATTCATCTAGGATCCCCACCAAACGTCATTGAGGGACTAGGATGATAGACACCACCACCCCCATAAAAAGACAACACCTTTCACCTTCCATATAAAATAGACAAAAACACCATCGAGTTTCCCCCACCAACTCATGACGACTTGTTTTTAAAAACCCGGGAAACTTTTCTAATCACGAGTTCACATTTACAAATGTTATGAATTGGGTAATGTACAAATCCATTGCAAGATGACATGCCATTGAGGGTATCTTATCCCATACTAAAAAATAATATATGGAAGAAATGATTGTCAATGGAAGTCTTTAATGTTGTCGACACAAAATCCACAATTTTAAGTAAAGATTCTTAAGAAAAAATTTATTTGATCAAGATGAGAATGCAAAAATTAAGAATTGATGTTAGACAATTATTGTAAGATATAAAAAAGGACTTCTCCGATGTTATAAAGGAAGAGTTCACTGATATAAGTATTGTGAAGACTCGTGCCACCTCATGTGCATGAGAAGCACCACCACGTAGTGAAAAAGAATATTGAAAAGAACTGCAAAAGGCCATAAAACATCATGATGAATAAGTTAATCATCTTGAAAAGAAAGTCAAGGAGATGATGGTTGCACTAGAAACTTTATATAGTTGACCACAAACGACACCATCTATAGCCTTTGAGATGATTCAACTTAAGTTAGTACATAATCATGAAGAAAAAAGAGAATAGACAGAGATTAAGGAAAATAATCAAATCAAAAAGAATTTCATCCAAACTAGAATTCTAGCAAAAAGACATAACACAACTATAGGAATAGAGAGTTAAGGAACAATGGCCTAAGTGAGGGCTATATCTATAATTCCAAGGGATACACCTTACACAAAGGGATTTTATTTCATAAAATATCATAAGGGTTTTGTTCCACCACTCTTCAAGATTTTTGATGGGACCAAGAACCCTCATCAACATGTTGCACAGTTCTAGGCAACATGTTGCAATATAAGGGGTAGTGATGCTCTTTACTCCATTAATTCTTTAAAAGTGTCACTATTGTTGCTTTTGACTCGTATGCCGAGCTTGTAAACGGGTCTACCAAGACCTCAATAGACTGGAAAATTTTCTTATTCCATTCTTTTCCATGGCCCAACATCACATTACTGTTGTAGAGTTTGATATAAAAAAATAGGAGACAAGAGAAACTCTTATCAATTACATCCTTCAGTGGTAGAGCTTTAGTATGAAGTTTGAACCACAACGCAAAGAATAAAATGTTGTTGAGAAGCTATTCAAGATAATCCATGGACCACTAGCCTTCTTACTAAAATTATTCACAATAAATTCATTCAAAAAATTATTTATTAAGGCTGCCAGCCTCAAAGAAGAAGCCAAGGAGATTGATGGTCAGGATCGATTATAGCATTTGAAAAGAAATTAAGGAATGCCTCAATTATTGAGAAGGGTAAGAAACCAATGCAGGTAGCTCAAGTAGAGAAAATAATAATAAAATATTAAAATATTGCAACCACAACCATGTCTAAAGTTTCAATTTCAACAATCAACTTAATAGATGATAGGAAAAATATCAAAGGTGGATTAAATGAATAAAGAATTTATGTTCAAGATAGAAGTGGTTGCCATGGCATTTCATAGCCAACTCAAGTTACTAGTTGTTATCGTCAAATTTTGATGTCACGAGGGTAGAGTATCCATTGACTTAAATTTGGACACTTTACATCCTATTCATAATGTTTGGTAGTTTAAACACCCACCTAGGACTATAAGGCGCTTGTTTGAGGTAAATAGCTAGGTTTTGTGGCAATTCTGCCCTATCGGGCAAAAATTTTTTTCTTAGGCCTATCCAGAATGTGAAAATTTTTTTATAACTAATTTGATGATTAGAAGTCATAACATGTCCATTCAGAACCTCCCACGATCATGGAAAGCCACATAGTCCACCTACATATGCTTGAAGGAAACTTCAGAAATTGCTTGGGGAGAAGACATAAGATAAAAGTTTTGTATTTATGTTTCAGTTTTTGCTCTTAAGACTTAGCTTTCAATAGAAATCATGTGTTTTTCTTCAATCTCCATGAATTATGAGTAGTTTTTATTTCTTTCTATTTACATATGGGAACTAATAATGAGGGATGAGAATGAATTAAAGATTATTTTATAATTTAAAACTTTTTATCGTATTTTCATCAGTTCTTAATTTACTTTACAAACTGTTCATTTCTAATATCAAAATACATTATGAAACATAATAGCCCAGAATGGCTAGGATTTCACTTGACTTGTTAGTACCACACTTAACTTTCAAAAGAGCCATCATGATTGTCGGAGGGGAAGTGCAAGTTCATAGGCAATTATTAGTATTTAAAACTTTATTAGCCTTTTAAACATTGTTCTTACTTTTTGCTTTAATTTAAATTGTGTATAAATTTAGTTTTAATCCTTTACAATTATCTGTACACCATTCTCCTATCTTTTTTATCTACAATTTTGATAGAAGTTTTTTTAGTCATTACTTAAAAGTTATCGCTTTCCCTGTGGGTTTGATAATAGGGTTTTTAAAGAAAGTCCTATATTACTTGAAATAATATTTATACTTGCATAATGCCCCTAGTGTGAAGGCTTATTATTTGTTTTATTAATTATTTTATTTACTCACACTAGTCATTAAATATAATTTGGGTCAAGTTTTTGGCAATCTTTTGGCATATAAATTTCTGCATAATTATGGGTCGAGTGATGTTGTTGGCGTCGTTACTGGGGACAATGACATAAGTTTTTGACTTCGAATTTTATTTGAAATTTAGATTTATTTTAGGAGAATTAATAAAAAAATTTAATACTTTTTTCATTTTTAAAATCATAAACATATTAAAAATTTGTAATAACAAAAATTTTAAAAATATTTTGGAGGATTTTTATTTTATGAATTATTACTTTTTGTGTGCAAATTTTGGGATTTGAAAGTTTAGTGCCTTACGATTCTAAATTAGAGCAAATGATAAGAAGAATTAGAAAAAAAAAAGGACTTCACAATATACAAGAAATGGCAAACAAGTTACAAAATAAAATTGATAATCCAAATATTGCAAATCAACATCATATATTATGGCAAAAAAGTTTTTGTCATAATCCAAATATTGCAAACCAAATTTTGTAAATATTTTAGAATAAAGTCATTTGGATTATGCAGTGCACTTGCAACTTTTCAAAGATATATGAGGTTAATTTTATACCATTTAATTTTAAAAGGAATTAATGTTCTTATAGATGAGTTCTTAGTTTCTGGAACATCTTTCAGTTCATGTTTAGATCATTTAACAATAGTTCTAATACACCGTGAAGAAACAAATCATGGTCTCAATTGGGAAAATTGACAATTTATGGTTGTAGGAGAAATTGTATTAGGACATAAGATTTTTGAAAATGGCAAGAAAGTTGATCTGACAAAAACTCAAGTTCTTTCTAAATTACCACCACCTATGTGAGTAAGAAAGGTAATAGCTTTTTAGGGATATGTTGGGTTTTATAGGCGTAATATTAAAGTTTTTTTAAAAATTGCTAAGCCACAGTTTCATCTCTTAGAAAAAGACAAACTTTGACTTTAATTTGGAGTTCCTAAATGCCTTTAATTTACAAAAAAAAAAAAATTAATCATTGTACCTATTATTATTTTGCTTAACCAGGAAAATACTTTTGAATTAATATTTGATGCAAGTGATTATGCTATAGGATCTATATTAGGGAAACGATACGTTAAAATTTTTGAATTGATATATTATGTTAGTAAAGCCCTTAATGAAGCTCAAATTAACTAAACCACTACTGAAAAAGGATTTACTAGCTATAGTGTATGCTTTTGATAAATTTAGACCTTAACTTATTAGAGCTAAATATATTGTGCATATCGATCACTCTGCTATTAAATATTTAATGATGATGAAGGATGCAATCCCACATTTGATTACATAGGTCCTTCTAATGAAAAAAAATTATTTTCATTTAGTGGATAGGAAGGGTACTGTTAAGATAGATGACCATTTGTAAAGGCTTGAACAAGAAAATACTGTTAACATTAATGATGAAATAAATGAAAATTTTCCTTATGAAAAAACTATATGCAAGTAATGAATGGCAAATTCTGTGGTATGCTGATATAATTAACTGCTTTTTAGTAACAGTTTACCATACGGATTACATAGCCATCAAATGAAAAAAATTCATTCTTGATTAAAAATGTGACTTTTGGGATGAACTTTACTTATATAAGCAATGTAAAGACTTTGTTATTTGAAAATGTATATCAATATAAGAAACCCAAGAAATTTTGCAATAGTGTCATAAATCATATTCTAGAGCACATTTTAAGGTTGATAAAAATGTATTTAATATTTTACAATCCAAACTTTATAGGCTTATTTTATTTAGGGATGTTAATAAATATTTAAAAACTTGTGATCAATGTCAGAGTATAGGCAATTTTCAAGAAGAAATGAAATGCCCCTAAATTTTACTTTTGAAGTTCAAATTTTTGATGTTTGGGGTTTAGATTTTATGGGACCATTTATGTCATCGTCTGAAAAAATTTATATTTTGATAGCTATGGATTATGTTTTTAAGTGGATTGAAACTGATGCTTTACTCCATTGTGAAGCTAAGATTCTTCCAATTTCTTAAGGAAAAATATTTTTACTCGATTTAGAATGTCGAGAGTAATTATTACAGATGGGGGAAATAATTTTAAGAAATTGTCATAGATTTGCATCCTCAGTCTAGTGGTCTAGCAGAAGTATCTAATTGTGATATTAATATAATATTTGAAAAAGTTGTTGCATTATAGGAAAGATTAGTCTGCTATGCTAGATATTGCATTATAGGCATAGATGATTGCTTATAAAACTCTTATAGGAATGTCACCCTATAAGCGAATATATAGAAAAACATGTCATTTACGAGTTGAAATAGAGCATAAAGCTTATTGGGCCATAAAAGGGTTTAATTATAATTTGAATGTTGCTGGGGAGAAATGATTATTGCAATTAAATGAGTTTGATGAAATAAGAAATGAATCTTATGAGAGTGCTAATATCTATAAGGATAAAATGAAAATGTGGAATGATCAGGGGATCTTAAAAAAAACATTTTTAGCTTAGAAAGAAGTTTTATTAGATAATACAAGATTGAAAATTTTTTCAAGAAAACTTAAGTCCAGGTAGTCAAGGTCATTTATTGCGGTAAGAATTTATCCATATGTTGTTGTTGATATTGAAGATTGTAAAGTTGGGAGAATGATTAAAGTAAATGGACACAAGTGAAAGCTTAAATAAGTGGAGATAGCCTACATTTGAGGAGATTCTGATGTTGGGTCAACTAATTTAAAACAGTGGTTTTGTCGGGCTGACGACGTAATACCAAGTGTTCTGTGGGAGGCAACTCTTAGTTATTAGTGTGAATTGAATAATTTTTTTATTGTTACTATGATGAGTTTATGAAGTTATAGTGATTTTTACATTATTAAGGTAGCACAAAATAATATTTAATTAATTAAATTAATGTAGGGCTGAAAAAATTTGACTTTTGAGAATTTTGGATAGGCGCTATAGCGCCATATCTGGTGCCATAGTGCCACAGTCAAAATAACTCCCTAAACCATCCAATTGACAGTTTTTTACTCCTTTCCTCTTTTTTAAACTGCCATGAATGAAGATGGATTCATCTTCTTCACATTTCTAAGCAGTCTAGAGTAGGGAAAAGAGTGGAACATTCATCCTAACTTAGAAATACTTGCTTCGAGAGCCATGAAAAGTAATGGAAGTGTAAATGGCAATACGTTTGTGCATAAGGATGCCCCAACTTATTTCAATGACTTCCTAGTACTGAGTTTGGGTCAAATTATAAAAAAATTGGAGAATATTGATGAAGATTTATCCCATCTGCACAACAAGTTGAGCAGTATGTACCACTAGTACAAGCACTTGGGGTGGCAACTAAAACTCCAATTCGACCAAATTGCGTGTTTCTAAGATTTCCAGATGTAATGTATTGCAACAACAAACGGATTGATAAAAAGCTGCTTTAGATTTTCCTCGCGCTCCTTTTTACCTTGTGTATGATGGTAACTATCAAGTGGGTAAAATGGTGGGGCGCAATATTGAGCAAATTTAAGTGAAAAATCTTTTGTTGTTGACTGTTAAGTAATTGTGTGTCAAATTTAAATGTAAAGTGACTATAGTATTGCAAATTTAAGTGTTATGTTTTTATTTCCTTTTCTTTGTTGAAGTGATGTTACATCCACTTGTAACAAATTTATTATTATTATAAGAACATGTGTTATTTTTGTGTTGTTAGTTCTTTGTGTTAGTATGCCCTGAGTGATTTAATTTGAACTCTTAAACCATTGCAATAGAATAGTAGTAAGATTTGAAAGAAAAAAAAATAGTGAATTTAAATAATGTTAAATTGACCAATTTTGGGACCATTAATCATTGGTTGTTGTGCTTTTTGAAATGAAAAAATTTTAAAAATCTGTATTGTTGAGCACTGGTGCCATAGCTCCACAACTAAGCGCTATGGCACCATCCATCTATGAAGTAGGACACTACCATGCCTGAATCGACACTCTAGTGCCAAACCAAACAGAATCACCATTTTTAGTCTCAACCTGTCGGTTTTTTGTAATTTTCTCTCCTGGTTCATCTTCTTCCTCCAATATTTCACAAATTGCTCCTCTATGACTTGGAGTTGTGGGTGATTGGCTTGGACTTAGAGCTTCAAACTGTGGACTTCTTCTTCTTTGGGTTAGATACACATTTTGGTATAAAAATTTTTTCATTTCAACATTGATTTCTTCAAATTTTTTTTTAGGCCAAAAATTTAAAAAACTTGAAATGAATAGTGAGAAATCCATGTTTGAAGGTTCATTTTGCTTGTAATAAGTTTATTTGAGCCTTTTGTAACTAAATTTAAAATTTATTTAAAACTTTATTAGATTATACATGCCTTCTAAGACGAAAAGGGGAAGAGGAAAGCCTATTTATTGGAGCCTTTTGTAACTAAAGTTGAAATTTATTTGAAATTTTATTAGATTGTACATGGCCCCAAAGATGAAAAGGGAAAGAGGAAAGGGTATTTTGGATAATAAAAGTTTTGCAAGTTCTAAAGCATAGGATAGATACATAGATCTGCAACCAAAGAAATTAATTGGGGATTGCAGTTTTCTTCGTCTTGGAGAAACAATTGAGTACTTGATTGTGTAATAAAAGTGGGAAAATTTCTATTTTTACACTATCATCGCAGTTATTTTTGTTGTTCGTGATTTTTATGCAAACCTCCCTGATGAATGTGACAATTTGGTGTTTGTTAGGAGACACTATGTTGATATTAATCCTAGTTGAATTCATCCCCCTTATCAACTTCATAGCGCTCCTACATGCTTCTATTCAGAGTTTAATCCAACTGATGTTGAATTTGACGAAATTATTGGGTTCTTCACTAACGAGCATGGAGTATTAACTTCATAGCGCCGAGTAAACTTTTCTTTTTAATGTTCATTCTTGGGCATGGCATTACTTTATATTTGCAATACTTCTTCCAACTAACTATTATAGCAAGCTCAACCGGGAAAAGGAAACTGTAAACTACTGTATCCAAATGAAAAAACCTATAGATATTGGCTCTTTCATTTACAAGAATATGATCATTTCCTATAAAAGAGGAGAAACTGGATGTATGGGGTACTCATCTCTTTTTTCCATGATGTGTATGCAATCTAAGTTAAATATAAGCCATGAGAGGAGATTTGCCATCCTTAAAGCCTATTGGAAAGGCTAATCTAGAAAACTATAGAAAGCATACTAGTTTAGAATCCAGTAGTGGAGGTTTAAATATTCCATCTACTTCAACCTTGAGACCTTCCACCTCTAGTACTTCTACTCTGGACATTATATTAGAGAAGATATTCATACAAAAAGAAGAAATTTTAACATCAAAGAATCAGATGCAAAGATTACAGGCACACATGTACCACAATGACGAGTATTTATAGAGGAAAGTTGATTATGATGCTACTCTTAGATAGACTATGGTGAAATTTTTAAGGGGCGATCACTCAGATGAATTTCCATATGAGAGTGGTGGAGAGATGGAGGAGGATGTTGATATTGATGATAAAGAGGAGGAGGATGATTAGATTATTTTTCCTTTAATTTTGATGTTGTATTTGAATTTCCTTTGTTAGTTATTTGATGTATTATTGTAGGATTGATGTGTGTGTACTTTGAATAGTTATTTCTAGGTACATGAATGTTGGACTGATGTGTTGCACTTTCTCATTGATGGTATAATTGCTTACTTTTTTTTGCTCTAGTTTATGATCTTTGTGTTAAAGTAGTCTTTACTTTATGCTTTTATAGATATACATGTTGACTAGATTTACCACAGCTCAACACCTGTCTTTACTACTTGTGCCTGCACTATTCTCTTGTCCAAATTTTTTTTCTCTTTCTTTTTTTTTTTATGACCTGTACTTTTTTAAATTAAAAAAAATTTAAGTTTTAGGGAAGGGAGAAACCCTTTTTAAAACTAAACCTTACTTGTCCTCAAAGAATTATATATTTGAAATTATTTTTTCATAACCTATGCTTTAGAAAACAATATTTTTAATTTTATAAGTGTCATAGTAGACTTAAGTAAAAGCTTTAAATAATAATAAAGGTTAGTTCTAGGGTTAAAATATATAGTATAAGAGTATAAGATTATGATTTTACTATTCAATGCAAAGGAAATTTTATTTTTGAAATATTAAAGATTATAGGTATACACTTAAAATAAAGAATTAACTCTATGAAAAATCATTTTCAAAGATAATACACATGTATCAAGTACAGAAATGTGAGAAATTTTAAACTATAAGAAAAGGATAGTGAAGTTCAAAATCATTAAAGGTTGTCCAGATATAGTAATCTTCATATGAAAAGAAAATAAAAGAAAGGATTGAAAATGAGGATATAAGAAAAAGAAAAGCAAAATCAAAAGAAAAAGAAAAGAAAAAAGAAAAAAAAATTAAGCCTAATAAAAAATTAGCTTCACCTGAATCATCTTAAGGAAAGGGACTTATTTAAATTTTTGAAGTAATTTTTAAATGTATTAGCATCTTTAATAATAGAGTTCTCATGAAAATTTTTTATTTGTATTTCTTCTAGGAATCCTTAGTGTAACAAATTACGACTATTCTTGAAATTAATAGAAAATCAGAACTCTTACACCTGAATACTAAATATTGTTACATTTTAGTTTTAACCTGAGTTATTTAATATTTTTCTAATTTTCATAATAGTATTTATAGAAGAAAAACTATAGAAATTTTTGTGTAAAACTCATTACCATAAGTTATGAATTTTTACATAGTATAAAGAGCTTTTTTAGGATAAGCAACTTTTAAGTTTGGGGGAATTGATACATCTTAAAATTGTCCATTTTAACATAAACTTAATGTTCATTTAACGGACATTTTTTATGATATTACACTTTAAAAGAAGATATTTTTCATGTTTTCGGCTTTAGATTCAAGGAAGATAAAATGAGGGCAAAATAAAGCAAAATGTCCCAACATCATATGACATCATAGCACCAGTTGTTGGTGCATAGTGTCAGTTCACAGATGTGATGGGTGCCATAGTGCCACAGAGTGGCGCCATAGCACCAGAAATGGTTTCTCTAGAAGATGCAATGAATTTGGATGAATTTTTAAGGGGTGCTTATTGTGATCCTTGGTTATTTTCACAATTCCATTAAATGTGGTCAATGACTGAATGAAAAAGGGGCTTTGAAGATGGCCAAAGTGGCTATGGTGGGTGCATGAGTTCATATTTGAGAGAATTTGTATTGTGTAAGAACAGTTTGGAGATTTCTTGAAGGAAACTTCAGGACTTTCTTCGGGAGAAGACATAAGATAAGTACTTGTATTTGTGTTTGCATTTTATGGTTAAGTTTAGGATTTCAATACAAATCATGTGTTTTTCTTTTATCTTCATGAATTTTAATTAGGTTTTGCTTTCTTTCTCCTTACATATGAGAATTAATTATGTCAAATGAGAATGATTTAAAGATTTCCTTTTAATTTAAAAATTTTACAGGTATTTTCAGTAGTTCTTAATTTACTTTACAAAGTGGCCATTTGTGATGTTAAAATCCTTTGCAAAACAAAATGACCTGGAAGTGCTATGATTTCAATCAACTAATGAGTATCACACTTAACTTTGAAAAGACCCATTATGATTGTCTGAGATGAAATGTAACTAGATAAGTAGATATGTTTTGATGGGTGTAGAATTGATTTTTCTAGGGTGACAGGTTAGATTTTTAATCAATTCAATCTTTAGTTTGGATATAAGGGACCTTAGTAAGTCCTATAGAGAGGTTACAGTGCTTAATCTAGAAGTGAGAGGCTAGAATCTACTCAGAACTACTACACAAATTGGAACAAAATTAATGTTCGACAATGTCCTTTGCTAGTACTGAGAGGGGGTAAAGAATAGGTATGCTCCTATTTGTCACAATACAACATTATATATTTTTAACCATTTAATTCCAACACTAATTAAGATCACTTTGCAAAGGAAAATATCTTTTCTTAATACTCAAACTCTTTTAAACTTTATATTATTTTTAACTTTATTATTCTTTTAAATTTTGTTCTTGCTTTTTGCATAAAGTTTATTTAAACATAAATTTAGTTTTAATCCCTTTAAAATATCTCGACACCATTCACCTATTTTTTTTATCTGCAATTAAGATAGAAGTTTTCTAATTCATTATTAAAAAGTTACAGCTTTCCCTGTGGGTTCAATAGTAGGGATTTTAAAGGAAGTCATAAATTCCTTGAAATTACATAAACTTGTGTAGCACGTCTAGTGTGAAAGCTTATCATTTTATTTCTAAATGTTTTCATTTATTCACACTATCCTCTAAATATAATTTGGGCAAAGTTTTTGCAATCTTTTGGAATCTAAATATCTGTGTAATTGCAGGTTGGGTCAGTGTTATTTTCCCATGTTAAAAAGGAGCTTCATCATTGCATTGGGAAGGTTCATCAGAAGTTTGCCAGAGAACCATCGGAACTTGCCAAAAAAAATATGGGCTCTCTTTCTACATGAAGAGAATACAACTGCAACTGTCATGGTGGGTTTAATCCTTTCTAAGTTTGTAGGTTCGATCGCTCACACGGGGTGCGTACACACACATGAGTCAGCTTGAATTTTCACCTACATCATGTATTGTTGATTTTCCTAGAGGAAGCCCAAGATTAGGAATCACAAACATTGGCCACTACTAATCAAAGTCGAGCAATCCCCCATGTTGTGAGTCTTAGGCCTTCATCCCCGTTGGTTTGATGTCCAATTTCCAATGGCTTTGACGATCTTAATCTCTTTTGGAGCCATTAGTTGAGTTTGATCTTAGAGGATTGGAAAAGATTTGTAGCTAGTCCTTTCTATAAAATCATGGGCATTCGTAGAGCAGAAAATGTTTTTAGCTAGTTGATACACCAAATTACTGTGCTTGTTTAAGTATATATTTATGCTTATTTTTTGTGATATTACACTTTAAAGAAGGGTATTTTAATGTTTTTGTTGCAGGTATATCAATTTTATGCAATTCGAGCAAAAGTGGTAAAAAAGGCAAAATTTGAAGCCAAAATAGCGAATTTTGTGAAAGTGATGCCTAAAGTGCCAGATTGGCACCTGAAGTGCCACTTTACAAAGAGATGGCACCTGAAGCACCAAATTTGGCAGCTGAAGTGCCATTTTACAGAGAGGTGGTGCCTCAGACGCCAGAACCCAAAACACCGCGATCTTAAGGAACTTGGCGCCTGAGGCACCAGAGACGACTTTTTAAGAATTAAGGCAGTTTCAGATGAATTTTGAGCAAAATTTGAAGGTTCCACTTGTCCTAAACGCCCCATAGAAAGATTGAATGCATCTAGGCACTTTGGAAGGTTCTTTTAAGAAGCAATATGTCTCATCCATCAATAGACATGTCTTTCGGAATTCAAAAGGGTTGACTTTTAGATAGAAATTTAGAGAGAATTTTGAATTCTTCTTGGATGGAGGTAGCCTCTAATAAAAGAGAAGGAAGTGTAGGGCCGAAAAAGGATGTGTGAGAGAGGTGTGAGAGAGGTTTGAAAGAGGGGTTTGGCGAGAGAGAGAGAGAGAGAGAGAGAGAGTTAGAGAGAGAAAGTCAAGGGATTGGAGATTTTCCTCAAGAGCTATAAGAGGAGGGGCAAACTGAGAGATTTCTTTTTCTTTACATTTCAAAGAGAGAATTAAGAGTGCTTGTAAAGAGGGAAAGTGTTTGAATAGAACTTCTAGGGATTTTCTTGGGAAGGATTGTGAGATAAATTGTCTTTAATTTCTTTACATTGTAAACTTGCTTTTATATGTGAAATCCATGTTTTTTCAAATCCTTCTCATTAATTCTAAGTAGTCTTTTCTATACTTCTTCCTATAATGAGATTTAGTTTTATGAAGAATTGATTTTATTTTATACGGTTTTAAATGTCAATAACTTGTGATGATTTGAACTCCAATCTTCATTTACTTTTCGATCTCGCCAATAAAAATGTTAAAATGTGTTGAAAAACATATGATCCAAACGAGCTATGATTTCTAAAACAGGTCATAGTCACATTCAATTCCATGGAGAAGGATGTCATCCATGAGGTTGAGAGTAAATAAATAGGGAAATATATTTTGTTGGATGCAGAATTAGAGATTTTTAGGTGACAGTTTAAAATCACCAATTTGCTCCAGTTGATTAGAAACTAATGCGTGATTGTTAGCCCTCAGGAGAGGGAGTTATGGGAGCTCTGGAGTGGCAGTTGGTAACCTCCCAGCCTAACCACAGAATTAGAGATCAAACTCTAGATTAGTTAATGATTTTTATGTACTTGAAAGAGGGTAAAGAAAAGGATTGCTCCTATTTAACACAAAATAATTTTAAATTTTATATATTTTGACATGATTTAAATTCCTTCATAATCCATATACTCATTGTACAGGGGAAGGATGCTTTCTTGAAATTGAAATCTTCATTTCATAAACTTTGTTTAGTTTTCATAAGTTCACTTTTGAACTTTAGCAATTAGTATAATTAACTTAGTTCTTTTAACTACAATTTATTTAACATACACTCAATTACTTTAGGTTTAAAATTTTTACTTTAATTTTATAGTTTAAATTATGTTTTAGATTATAAGCATAAGAATTTATTCATAAGCATTTCAAACTTCCTTGTGGGATCGATATCTAAGACTCCATTAGAGTTCTTTATTACTTGAGTGATATTTAAACTTGCATTATTATTACGACTTTGATAGTTTAAAGATTTTCAAAGATAAAATTATTTTTAATAAACTCTTTTTTATTTGGATTTGAATTGCATATTTATTATTAGCACTGTCGTGTGTGAGTTTTGTAGTATTGAAAAATATTTATGGAAACAACACCCAACAATCGTGCTTGGAATCATTGCCGAGGAAGTAACAGAAAGTATTGGTAAATTATTTTTTAATTTAAAATATTTAACTTAAACTAAAAAAAGATAATCTAATTGTTTGTGGATTACTTTGAATGTTTTCATGTTAATGTGTTTGTCTATTTTAATTGCTTATTGTGTTTGTTTATGTGTAGTCTAAGAGAATTAATACCTTACGAATCAGAGTTAGAAAGAAAAAAAAAGAAAAAAATTAAAAATGATAAAAACAGATAGATAATTTTAGAAGAATGACTTGCAATTTAAATAATTCTGGAAATGAGAATCATCAGTGACCTTTAAGAGATTATGCTAATTCTATAACACATGAAATTCATTTAAGTATATAAAACCCTGTTGTTGCTGCTAATTCATTTGAATTTAAAATTGTTATATTCAAATGGTACAATACAATCAGCTTGGGGGAACACCAACTGAAGATCCAAACTTACACCTTGCTAGTTTTCTAGAATTGTATGCTACATTTAAATAAGACAAAGTGTCAAATGATGTCGTCTGGCTTAACTTTTTTTCCTTTTTAACAAAGGGATAAAGATAAGATGTTGTTAAACTCATTAACATTTAAATCTATCAGAACTTGTGGAGAATTATTACAAAATTTTTTATCTAAATATTTTCAACCTTTGAAAACTACTAAACTTAGAAATGATATTACATCTTTTTTGTCAGATTGAAGGGGAATCACTTTATGAATCTTAAGAAAGATTTAAAGATCTCCTTAGGAAGTGTCCACTCCATACATTATTAGCTTGGTTAAAAATTCAAACTTTTTATAATGGATTAGTTGGATCTTATAGATTGATAATTGACGCTGCTACTGGTATATCATTAATGTCAAAAATATTTGATGATGCATATTACTTAACTAAAGAGATGGCATTAATAAATTTCAATAGCCTTTTGAATGGGTAAATACCAAAAGAGTAGCTAGTATTCATTATTCTGATGCAATATCTATATTGGCTACCCAAATAGATGTTATATCAAAAATAATAGATCAATGTGGAATTAATTATACTCAGACACCACCTTTTCTCGAGGAAAACTAATCAAGAAAAATGATAGAATCTCAATCTTCTTACAAGACTTTAAAATTAATAA
Source organism: Phalaenopsis aphrodite (assembly GCA_003013225.1). Classification (NCBI taxonomy): domain Eukaryota; kingdom Viridiplantae; phylum Streptophyta; class Magnoliopsida; order Asparagales; family Orchidaceae; genus Phalaenopsis; species Phalaenopsis aphrodite. The sequence goes on from NEWO01000061.1 coordinate 729,139, forward strand.
ATAATCATTCTAATAATCCTTATGCGAATTTTTTTAATCCTGGTTGGAAAAATCATCCAAACTTTAGTTGGAGTAATAAAAATTCAAACGTTGTAAATCTATAATGGGGAAACAATGTTGTAAACCCATTGGGAAACTCTAACAGTTAAGGAAATCCAACTTATAAAGCTCATTACATTGTAGGATTTAATAGTAATTTGTAGAGTAAAGAGAAGAAATTATCAATCGAAGAATTAATATTGCAAATGAGAAGTCAATTACAAAGTCAAGGAGCTATTATTCGAAGCATGAAAAATTAGTCGGGATGTATTGCTATTGCACTTAGCAATAAACCTCCAAGAACGTTGCCTAGTAATGTTGAGGTAAATCCTAAAGATCAGAATAAAGAGCAAATTAAGGTTATTCAACTAAGAAATGGAAAAGAGTTGGAACTCAAAGTTCAAAATGAAGTTAAAGTTGAAGTTGAACAAGATGAGGTGGAAAATGAAAAATATGGTAAAGATTTTCATTTAAAGTTAGAATGTCCTATCAAAGAAATGAAAATCACTATAGAAAGACCACCACATCCATTCCCTCAAAGAATGAAGTAGAGAAGCAGAGATAAATAATTTTCAAAATTTTTGGAAATATTGATGAAATTAACAATAAACATTCCATTTATTGAAGCCTTGGAACAAATGCCAAGCTATTTAAAGTTCATGAAGGATATACTTAATAAGAAAAGAAAGTTTGTAGATAATGAAACTATTGCACTCAAATAGAAACAACATATTGAAAAGCTTAAAGATCCTGATAGTCTTACTATCCTTGTGCTATTGATGAATGATTTCTTGGAAAACATTATGTGATTTAGGATCCAATATTAATCTTATGCCTCTATCAATTTTCAAAAGGTTAGGTTTAGGAGACATTTCACCTACAACTGTAACTCTTCAGTTAGCTAATCGTTAAACAACCTACCTTAAAGGAGTTATAGAGGATGTTTTGGTAAAGGTTGATAAATTTATCTTTCCTGTGGACTTTATTGTATTAGATTTGGAAGAAGATGTTGACCTCAATTTTGGTTGAGGTTTAGTTTTTCCTCTTTAGTAGCCTAGGGTCTAGCCATAGGACTTTTTCTGTTGACTATTCCTAGAAAACTAGACATGGAACCCTCACAATTAGAAATTCTACCCTCTTCTTTAATCAACTTGAAGTTCCACATATTGGTCCCAACCTCTAAATACTTAATAGGTGGGGTCACTGTGGGGGAAACTCAAGATGAGTCACCGGACCCTAGGGTTAACCCTGGGTGTTGGTCTAGAGCTAAGGCATTCACTACACTCTCTACACTCACTACACTCATCTACATCCACAATCACACACAACCCTAAACTCAAATTTCTAGCCTAGATCCCTTGATCTTTTGGGATACTCATGTAGATGGTCCCCTAAACCTACTAGTCCTACGGCTATGGTTTGGCTAAGACCACTATGTAGAGGACCCAAAATGGGGTTCCCATTGGTCCATGGCTCGTTGGTGATGATTGGTACCTCAACTCTACCAAAATACACATCTTGGCCTTTTACCCCTAAAACACTCCAAAATACCAAAAAACCCCTCCATAGCCCAAAATTCCAAAAATTCCCAAAAAATCCCAACAATTCCCAATTTTATTTCTCTTAACTACCACATGACCAAATTTGGCCAATTTGACCATCTTTAAACAAAATCCCCAAATTGCCCTTTAAATACTCAAATTTCCCCAAATCCAATTCAAATGTCCATCAATTTGATATGAATTGACACCAATTCTAATCCTAAACTCAAATTTACTTTTGATATACTCAAACTAAATCAAATCCAAGCTCAATTTATCCATGATTTGAGCACAATTTTGATTTGGGTCAAAACCCCAATTTTCAACATATGACCTAATCTCACCAAATTGAGCGCATAGCCTAGTCAATTGACCTCAGTTAATATTGAAAAATCTTTATGACATTACTATACATCAAAATCATCCATTAATTGACCTTGGTGAAGTCTCAAATCCATTTGATTTTGACCTAAATCCAAAATTCCCAAATTTAGCCCCAAATTGGCTAAGTCCCCAAATTTCACCCAATTGATTGCCTTAACCTTCAAAATGACATCCAATTCATGTTGAAAAATCTTCATGAGGTCCCTATTAACCATTTACAATAATCAATTTGGACTTAGACCAAGGCTAACCCAAGCTAGACCCAAGCCTAGCCCAACATGACCAAATTGATTAAAGTTGAAAATTCCCTGAAATTGACCCTTCAGTTGAACTCAAAACCACACCCATCCTTCACCAAAGTTGTTCCTTATGATCATCTACAGCAAATGCAATAGTTAATTGGGCTAATTGACATGGCTAACCTCGCCCAAACCCAAGTTTTGGTCATTTGCACCCACTTCGACCGATGCACTAAATGTGACCTAACAACCCTAAAGTCACCAAATTAACTCCACCACAGCCATTAGTTGGACCTAGTGACCAGTCCAAACACCATGAAATCACCTAAATCAAGCCATAGACCTAAGGTCCCCCAAATTAAGTGATCTTATTTCCAAAAATGCACATGCTTAAGTTATCTTTGCCAAATCAAAGCACATTTGCATTAAATTGTTGTAAAGGATTCCTCTGGGTTCCCTGAGCTCCTATCCACCTCCCTCTGGCCAGCCGACCAGCCTAGTGGCCAGGAAAGCCCAAAATGGAGAGCCACTCCCATGGCACCTCACCCAAATCAAACCTAGAGGCCAGCTCATCCAAATCAAACTATGGAGCTCCTTTGCCCTCCACCAAAGCACCACAATGCACCCAAACTTATGCTTTGAGAGCCACCCCATGACCATTTTTATAAAAACTCACCTCCCACGACCATGGAAGGTGTGCTGAAATTTTCTTAGAGAGGCCTCTCCAAACTTCACAAAGGGCTTCCCTAAGATCCCTAAGTGCATTCCAACCATTATTCCTTACCCATTCCCATTGTCGGAGCTCAATTTTGAGCTTGAAACCTTGCCGGAAACCAGGACAGAACCCAATACACTTCCACAGTCCATCAAACACAAATTAACTTCACCCACACCTTCACAACAGTGAAAGAAGCTAAAGCCCCATTAAATCCCCATTCCATAGAGCCTATACCATAGCTATAGACCAACACCTGAAATCGAGCTTGGTCGAATTCATACCTTGGCCTTACACTAAGACCAAGGACTCAATCCCTAGCCTCCTTAGACCCAACAAACATGCCGAGCACCTCCGGTTGAAGCCTCCCTTCTCAGAGCAAAGGTATAAAACTTCTCCTCCTCCCGAGCATATTTTGATTCTCCATTTAGTTAGGCTTGATTTCATGGTATATTAACTATATGGATGTGTTTGTCTCACTTAGACGAGTCCATAGGATCAAACCCGAAGTGATTTGGTTGAGTCTAGGCTACGATCTTAAGGTTTTAGTGTGGACAGGCACGGGATCATTCTATTGGGAACGATGACGGGGAGCCGTTCGATCAAGCGTGTATCAAATGGACGGGGGAGATCGAGCTAGACAGTGCTTCGGGACATAAACCACGGGCCGAGTAAGCAGTTACGTGAACGGTAGCGTCCAACCAGAGCGCGCCACGCATGCCTTCAAAGCTGCCTAGGATCTAGTCAGTGCAGGCTGTTTAAATAGATAAGTAGGGCTTTTCTTATTTATTTAAATACCCTTAACTTAGAAAATTCATAACTTTGTGTAGAAAAATCACAAAAATAAAAGAAAAATACCCTCTTGCTCAGTGAACAGAAGAGAACAATGTGGAATAAATTTCAAGTCCATTTGACACTGCTTGGGATCATTTGATTCTCCATGCGTGTTGGCACATCACCTTGGCTTGAAATTTCAACATGTTGTAGCCTCTGTAAAGGGAAATATTCTGTCTTTTTTCCAAAGTCAGAGGAAGTCTCTATATAGAGATCCATATTTTTCAAGTTATTCCTCATTATTTCCTTAAAATAATCATAGAAATTAGCATATTGATTATAAATTCCTATGAAAATTTTGAATGATCCACCATGACTAGAGAAACTTTTGAAATAATTTCATGAGTCAAGTCACTTAAAATACCCTTAAATTTCACAAATACTAAATCACTAAAATAATTAATTTTGGAAAATATAAACATTTAAATGAATTGATTTTTGATCTCCACTGTGATCGATGATCAAAAGAACTCATCATAAAAATTTCAAAATATTTTGAGTTCATTTGACAACTTAAGTTGATTTTTAAAGATAAATACTACTTTTGACAATTAAATGATTTTTAAAAATAAAAATAAAACTCAAAAGATTTTGGAACTTTATTTTTTTGAGTTCTCTATGATCAGGGGTATTTTCTAAAAATAAAATGATATTTGAAATAAAAACTTGATTTTTAGCCTAATTTAAATATTTAAATAATAAAAAAATTCATAAAAATCACAAAAATAATAAAATTCATGAAAATTTTCTAAGTTGCTTCCTAATAACTTATGAATAATTAGAATATTTTTCCTATTTTTTTAAAAAAAGATATTCAATTTCAAAGCTTAAAAATAATCTTTAAAGGTTAAAAATGAGTTTTTCACTAAAATAATTCCAGTAAATCAAATAAAAATCAAAAAAATATAAAATTTGCTCCTTTGGGTTCTCTGATATTTGAGAAATTTTTCAAAAATACATAACTTAATTTTCACCACCTAAAATGTTTTATTTTTATTAAATAATCTCAAACTTGAAATAATTCTAATAAATCATAGAGAATTCAAAAAATTATGAAATTTGATCTAGAGGCTTACCTAGTCTATGTCTACCTCCAGTAATAATTTCAAGGGATTTGAATTTACCTTGGTCTAGTTAGGAATTTTCTTTACTAAATCCTATTTATGCATGAAAATAATTACATAAATTAAATTAAACTTTAAAAAATCATATTTTCTCTTCTGATGTCTCAATTGACCCATCAATGAGGTAGGATAAAAATTTCAAAGTCATTTGAATTGAATTTGACAAATTATGAAGTGTTACAGCCTTAGGGGCAAATGTGTAATTTTGGAAATCTTGCCTTAATTAACATTTAGGCCTAAGTCAAAGAGGGAAATGGGTAACCTCTGATCTTAATCAATTTATTTGATGCTTGAAACACAAGGGGTTAATTGGTAGAAACCAATTTCACTTTCTTAATTAAGATTAATAAATTTCTAAATCATTGAGATTTGGAAGTTTATTAAAATTAAATGGCCCTCGACTTAGAGGTATGACTTTTGAAGCCAAAAATTAATCAATTTAATACCCTATCTTGATTTTTGAATAGAATCCAAATCATGAATCATGACCACTTAGAGCTTAACCTTTTCAAAACTAATTAAGACACTCACCTAGGTCTTAAGGGCTTAGTGGTTACTTAGGCTAAATAAAAAATTGATTAAACAAGGATTAGAGAAATAAACATAATTATATCAAACATGCTTGAAACAACACTAAGCCCAATTAGGATTAAAAGTTTGGCTAAGTGTTCAAATTACACTAACTTCCCCTTTAAGGGTCTTCACCCACATAATTTTCAAATTAAATGATAAGTGATAATTACCATATTTTTAGGGATAATTGAGACATCAATGTTCACTAAGCATTAAGGGTATTTATAGGATGAACCATTAAGAAACATAATAAGTTTAAATGGATCCGAGGATTTTCACCAGTTGGTGAGAGGGAGGCATGGACCTGCTTCCCCCTCCTAACTCGTTGGATACCTCAGAGGCCTGTTAAACTTAATATTCTTCGCTCAATGAAATCATTTTTAATTAAAACTTTAAGGACTCACCAAGATATGACATAAGATTAGGAAAATTACCAAAATTTTACCTTCCCTGCTCTTCATAAACTGCCTTAACATGCATCTTAAGTTTCAGATGGTGGAACAAGAAGACTCGCTAGGTACACTTTTACAGTTTTCAGGGTTGT
>NEWO01000061.1:735251-766843 GCA_003013225.1 Phalaenopsis aphrodite
ATAAAATTCACCGCCACAACATTCAAAATATAAAACAACTCAAAATTTAATCACAAACATCACACAAAACCACAACTCCAACTAAATTAAAATGTCTCTATCGGATGATCCGGAATTCCTAGGAGGAGGTAACCTACGGTTGCTAACGAGGCTTCCCATGTTTTAAATGAAATTATGGAACTCATTAAGTTAGGTTTAGTAAGTTCATTTGGACTAAGTGAATCCAATAGAAAATAGTAGTACCAAAACGAGGGAACCATAGGATCATAACTGGTGTCGCTTTAATCAACTTTAATATGCCATCATAAAATTTAAAGAACTTCAACCATAAGGCTACCTGATTTGACATTATAACTTGACACACTAGAAAACTGAAACTCGCCACGGTAAGGAGCTTGGAGTTAGTATGGTGGGCAGCATGACCATCTTCAACAGCAAAACCGATCTTCCCTAGCTAAACCAATCTTCCTTCCTTAGACTTAAACCAAAAAGCCATAGGACTTCAAGTTTTCTTGCTTATGCAACGTAAATCCTCACCTTATCTTTAGGCCTTTGCATAGCCCTGCTATACAATATAAGCCCTAACTCGTCTTAGGATTCCGAGGTTTTCGTTTGTCACGACCTATATCCTCACATCTTCCAGGCTATTTGTGTGATAATTTCACACAAATGTAAGCCCTAACTAATAAAATTGGCAGGATGAAACACACAAATATTTCTCCTCAAAATTGAAGCCAAACGTTAGGATAGCTTGGGAAGTCACCGAGGTTCTCCTCTGGATCCATGACATCCCATAGTTCTTCTTCCTTTGGAATCTACAATAAAATTTTCCAAATTTGAACAAATCCCCTTTCACACCTCTATGTTCGATTTCGTTGAACAGTCCTACCTTTTAAAATTCCCTGTAGATAATATTTCTTGATTTTTATCGAGAGTCTTCGTAGGTGGCTTTGGTAATTTAAGATGTAATTAACTATAGGGGCTTTCCCTTATAAGAAGCTTCTCTAAACCCAGCTTAATATAAACCCTATTTAATCTTTTATATTAAATAGGGGAACTTGTCAGCAAATACAAAGGTTTTGCAGACCTAACAGACGTCATACTTTCCTTAGTTTATTTGATCGAGCCTCAACCTCAAGTCTTGTGTTTATCCTTTGGGATAGATACATGATTTGAGGTACAATGCTCTTTCATTTTAAAACTATGAAAAATATGCGGTCAGTTTGATTTCATACTTCAACGTCCTTACGAAGTGGGCGACGAGATTTCAATTCTGATGTCCGACAGCTTCTTACGGGCAACCCCACAAACCAACCTGAAATAAAGCCGACCAAAGATAAAGCAATTCCTATGTTTTTAGAAAGAGCATTCCTTGCCAGTGGAAGAGCGTTGATAGATGTGCAGAAAGGAGACATAACAGTGAGATTTAGTGATCAAGAGGTTACATTTAATATTGCAAAATCAATGAGATACCTTGTAAAACAACAAGAAATTAAATGCTTCAGAATGGATATTAATGAATATTTAAGCCCTAAAGATTTCATACATTTGAAAACAAAGTTGAAAAGGAATATTTGTAAGATGTTATATGAAAGTGAGTAATGAAGACTTGGATTATGTTCAAGAGCACTTTGAATTGTTAAATCATACCGATAATAACAAGAATATGATTTCATCTATTCAGAAACCTTCTAAACTAGAAAGAAAAACACTTTTTACACATTGAAAGTATGCATTTTTAAGAGGTTTTTCCACATTAACTGTTATTGTATCCTCAGAATTAACAGATACATAAGAACAAAAGTTGTTGGAAACTTAAGAAGATGTAAGACAACCTTTGGAATGACATTAGCTGATACTAAAGGAATTAGTCGTTATATTTGTATGTAATGATATTTATGGGAAGATAATCATGAACAAAGAGTGATCCTGAAATGATAATGAACCCTATGATGAAATAAGTTGTCAAGAAAGAGCTTTTAAAATGGTTAGATGTTCGAATAATATATCCTTTTTCAGAGTGTTCTTAGAAGAGTCCAATCTACTGTGTTCCAAAGAAAGGAGGTGTGCATATAGTGACAAATGAGAATAATGAAATTATACCAAAAATACAAGTAACTCTATGGCGAATCTGTATATATTATAGAAAATTAAATTTGGCCACCAGGAAGGATCACTTTCCTTTACCAATTTTGGACCAGATGTTGGATAGGCTGACTGGGCACAAACATTTTATTTTCTAGATGGATATACCAATTATTATCAAATACCTATTGCTCCAGAAAATCATAAGAAAATAATGTTTACTAGTCCTTATGGAACTTTTGCTTTTCAGTGAATGCCCTTTGGATTATGTCACGCACTTGCAACATTTCAAAGATGTATCATGTCAATTTTTCGCGATTTAATTGAAAAGGGGATTGAAGTCTTTATATATGATTTTTCTATTTTCGGAACGTCATTTGAAATATGTCTAAATCTTATAGAGAAACTTTTATATTGACGTGAAAAGATGAATCTTTTTTAAAAATAGGAAAAATGTCAATTTATAGTTGCAGGACAAATTTTCCTTGGGCATAAAATTTTATAAAATAGCATGGAAGTAGATCCTGCAAAAATGCAGGTTATATCTAACCTACATCCACCTACTACAATAAGAGGAGTTAGGAGGGTTTTAGGACATGTTGGATTTTAAAGGCTATATATTAAAGATTTTTCAAAAATTACAAAGCCTTCATGCCAACCTCTAAAAAAAGATACAAAATTTGATTTTAATCAAGAGAGCCTTAATGTCTTTTAAATATTAAAGGAAAAATTGATCACTGCTCCTATAATTGTTTCATTTATTTGGGAGAATTCTTTTGAAGTAATGTATGATGCTAGTGATTATGCTATTGAAGATGATTTAGGCCAAAGATAGGAAAACATTTTTAAAGTTATATACTATGCTAGTAAAATTCTTAAAGATGATCAAATTAATTATAACACTATTCAAAGAGAGTTATTAGTAGTTGTTTATGCTTTTGATAAGTTTAGGTTATATCTAATTGGAGCTAAATGTGTAGTGCATACAAACCACTCATCAATTGAGCATCTAATGCAAAACAAGGATGCAAAACCAAGATTAATTAGATGGGTGCTTCTAATGAAAAAAATTGATTTTGTGGTAGTTGATAGGAAAGGGACTGATAATTAAATTGTCGATCATCTATCATAGTTGGAACAAAAAAAAACACTTGATTTAGAAACAAAAATTAATGAAACATTTTCTGATGAACAACTTTTTGTTGTTAAAGCATGGGAAATATTGTGGTATGTTGATATTGTGAACTATATTGTTAGTGGCATTTTAACACATGGACTCACAAAACAACAAGAAAAGAAATTCATTCATGATCCAAAATCTTACTTTTGAGATTACCCATATTTGTACAAACAATGCAAAGATTTAGTAATGAAAAGATATGTCTTGTAAATAAATTCAAGAAATTGCCAAAAAATGTCATGATTGTGAATTTGGAGATCATTCTAGGAATGATAGAGCTGCTCATAAAATTTTACAATTTGGATTTTATTGGCATACTCAATTTAGTTTTGTTAATATATATATATATATATATATATATATATATATATATATATATATATATATATATATATATATATATATATATATATATATATATATATATATATATATATATATATATATATATATATATATATATATATATATATATATATATATATATATATATATATATCTATATATATGTATATATATGTATATATATGTATATATCTATATACAGCAAAAATGCAGCATTCTAGGAATGATAGAGCTGCTCATAAAATTTTACAATTTGGATTTTATTGGCATACTCAATTTAGTTTTGTTAATATATATATATATATATATATATATATTCTATTTTCGTAACGTCATTTGAAATATGTCTAAATCTTTTAGAGAAAGTTTTAGAATGACGTGAAAGGATGAATCTTTGTTAAAAATAAGAAAAATGTCAATTTATAGTTGCAGGACAAATTTTTCTTGGGCGTAAAATTTTATAGAATAACATGGAAGTAGATCCAGCAAAAATGCAGGTTATATCTAACCTACATCCACCTACTACAATAAGAGGAGTTAGGAGTTTTTAGGAGATGTTGGATTTTAAAGGCTATATATTAAAGATTTTTCAAAATTTACAAAGCCTTCATGCCAACTTCTAAAAAAAGATACAAAATTTGATTTTAATCAAGAGTGCCTTAATGCCTTTTAAATATTAAAGGAAAAATTGATCACTGCTCCTATAATTATTTCATTTAATTGGGAGAATTCTTTTGAACTAATGTGTGATGCTAGTAATTATGCTATTGAAGATGATTTAGGCCAGAGATAGGAAAAAAAATTTAAAGTTATATACTATGCTAGTAAAATTCTTAAAGATGTTCAAATTAATTATAACACTATTCAAAGAGAGTTATTAGTTGTTGTTTATGCTTTTGATAAATTTAGGTTATATTTAATTGGAGCTAAATGTGTAGTGCATACGGACCACTCATCAATTGAACATCTAATGCAAAAGAAGGATGCAAAACCAAGATTAATTGGATGGGTGCTTCTAATGAAAAATTTTGATTTTGTGGTAGTCGATAGGAAAGGGACTGATAATTAAATTGTCGATCATCTATCAAAGCTGGAACCAAAAAAATGCTTGATTTAGAAACAGAAATTAATGAAACATTTCCTGATGAACAACTTTATGTTGTTAAAGCATGGGAAATATCGTGGTATGTTGATTTGGTGAACTATATTATTAGTGATATTTTACCACATGGACTAACAGAACAATAAGAAAAGAAATTCATTTATGATCCAAAATCTTACTTTTGGGATGACCCATATTTGTACAAACGATGCAAAGATTTAGTAATGAAAAGATATGTGTCTTGTAAATAAATTCAAGAAATTGTCAAAAAATGTCATGATTGTGAATTTAGAGATCATTCTAGGAATGATAGTACTGCTCATAAAATTTTACAATTTGGATTTTATTGGCACTTGATCGGTGTTATAGAGTTTGTAATACAAAAAGAAATGAAATGCCTCTAAATTTTAACTTGGATATTGAAATTTCTTATGCATGGGCATTGGATTTTGTGGGCCCATCTATGCCTTCATTAAAAGATGTGTATATATTGATTGCAGTGTATTATGTGTCAAAATGGGTTGAAACAATCACATTACCTCTATGTGATGCTAGGAGTGTTTCAAAATTTTAAATCAAAAATATTCTTACAAGATATGTAATGCGGAGAATAATCATTACCGATAGAGGATATAAATTTAGGAATGTAAGAATTGCTAAGCTGGTGGAATAATATAATATTATGCATTAGATTGCAACTTCTTATCATCCCTAGACTAGTGTTTTAGCAGAAGCATCTAATCTTGAAATCAAAAGATTTTTGGAAAAAAAAGTGAATCCAAATAACATGGATTGGTCTACTAGATTTGATAGTGCATTATGGGCATATAGGATAGCTTATAAGACACCTATAGGAATATCCTCATTTAGATTAATTTTTGGGAAGACTTGTCACTTACCAGTAGAATTGGAGCATAAAGCCTATTGTACTATTACAGAGTTTAATTTAAATTTAAAAGATGCTACTGAGAGAAGATTATTGCAATTGAATGAGCTTGACAAGATTGTGAATGAATTTTATGGTAATGCTAGAATAAATAAGGAGAAAATGAAAGAATGACATGATTGAAAGATAATAAAAAAGGAATTTGAGCCTGAACAGGAAGATTTATTATAAAATACAAGATTGAAATTATTTCTTGGAAAACTAAAGTCTAGGTGGACAAGGCCATTCACAGTTATAAAATTCTATCCTTATGGAGTTTTCAATATTGAAGATCTCAAGACTGTAAAGATATTTAAAGTGAACGGGCACAAACTGAAACTATATTTTAATGATCAAAGAGCAGCTTTTAAAGAAATTTTAATGTTGGTTCACCCAGAGTAAAGACTGGGAATGTCGGGTGCACTTTGTTGGAGCAAACCCTTATTTATCGTCATTTATTTTACTTATCTATTTTTGTTTGGAGTGTATTTATATTTGTAGTTTTATGAATGTCGTGTATTTGAGAAAGTTAAAATTAAGAAACTATTTTAAAACATCTTTATTTACCCAAATTTATGGAATGTTGGAGAATTTATTGAGTTGAAAAAGAAACGACAAAAATTTTGGAATTGGCGCATGAGGCAGCAAATTAGCACCTGAAGTGCCACTTTCTTGATAGCTGGTGCATGAAGCGCTAAAATTGGTGCTTGAGGTGCCACGATGACGAAATGACTTAAAATCTTTCAAGTGGAAAAACTTTGGAACTTTTTGGAGGGTTCTCCTCCTTCTAAGTCCCAATAACTGATTCCTAAACATATGTTAGAGGGGAAAATGTGGGAAGAGTCACTAATTTTCAAATGCATTGGCTTCCTACTCTAAAATACTACAAAATTTGGAATTTTTAATTGGAGGAATTTCATCAGTTCCGATGCGCAAAAGTTGCATGATTCAGTTCTTGTGAAGAAAAGACTAATCGAGGAAAGAGGATTTATGAATCAAGGATTCAACACACTAAATACTTGAGTGGAAGAGATAATTTTGCAAAGTCATTGGGAAGTGCTTTGTTATTCCACTGCAGCACTAGTTGTCCTTGTGGTGAAAGAGGTTTAAGCAAATTTTCATGGAATCAACCAAGGAATTGTCTATGTGCGAGACAGGTGTGTACACTTCACTCCTTCAAGAATAAACAATATGTTTATGATTGAAAGTTTCCCTTTTTACCACTATGCAAATTTTACCCCTACCAAAGAGATTATGAACGAACTCTATCGACTTCTTATTGATGAAGCAGCTAATTAGGAGGCCATAGATGATGAAAATGTAAGTTTATCTTCTTCAATAATAAATCTTGCATCTAAGGCATGATATATATTTATTGCATCTAAATTACTCCCTAGTTTGAAATCAGAAAAGTGATGAAGGAGAGTGTTATTTTGAATGACTGTATTTAAATTGTAAAGCTTATTGATATTGGTGCAAAAATTGTGAAATTGGTTTTGGATATGACCGTCAATGGATCAACCACTGGACTAGGACATCCATCTACTATTTCCCTACCATGCAGTCAATCGCAACTACCTTAAAAGTAAGAAGAAAGTGCTTCTTCCTTGGAGGCCTATTTCTCCAGAAGATTATTGCAATTACATAGGAAGGGGGATGAGAATGACATGAATATACTGATGGATCAATCATCCCAAAATTCAACCCATATTCAACCTTACTTCATTTTGAATGTACTTCTAAAGAGAAAAGAGAAGATAAAGAAAGAGGTACAAAATCTTATGCATGCAATTGGGAATATTTCTAAAATGCTGGATCATCTGGATTAGAGGATGAAAGAACATTTTGAACATGATGGACGTATTGAAGATGGTTTGGTGCGTATGTCCAAGAAAAAAGCTTGGATTAAGAAAGATTCTATGGATGAGTTTCTTATCGACCTTTCTACACCTTGCATGTGCACTATAATGCAAGGTAGATATCTTTGAAGCAAGAGCAAAGAAGTTGTTTGCACTTACTTTACGCTCAAAATGAGTATTTAATATTTCTTATTTAAGTTTTGGAGTTATGTTGAATTACATTTACTTTCATTGTTGAACTATATTTGTGCTTTTAGTTGAGAATTTTAATGCTTAGATTTCAGCGTTAGGATGTTCGGTTTTCTTTGAAAACTGAATTAAATTTTGTTGCCTTTAAAACTATTAGTTTGTAATAGCGCAAATTATATATATAAATGTGAGTTTTATGTTGTTTGTGAAATTTTTATGTTAGAAAAATGTTTAATTATGAATATAAATGATACTTAAGTTAATTAGAGGTTAACGTAAAGTGGTACGTAGAAAATTTCCACAAAAAGATAAAATTTGGAAAATTTTTGCATTTGCGCCTGATGCGCCAAATTCCTGAAAACTACCAAATAGGTTAAAAACCAAGAAATCACTCAGTAAAACACCATTTTTACTGCTTGGGTGGTCTCTTACCTCTAAACTGCTACTTAGAGGTGCACATTATACCAATTTTAGAGGATTTCAACGCTAAAAATCTTAGCTTCATCTTTTCTTGGTAAGAGCTTTACTTTAACCTATAAATATTTAGTTTTCATCCTGGATTCATCCTACAGTATGAAAAATCCAAAATGAGTGGATTTGTTGAAAAAGCTTGAAGAAAACTCATGGTAAAAATTTTCATACCAATCTTACTTGCGGAGTTAGATTGAAGATTTTATAATTTGTTTTGATTTTATTTGGATATTCATAGAAATTCAAATGGCTCCACAAGTAAAAAGAGGAAAGTATACGAGATATTTTGACACAAGAAAATTCATCAACTAAAAGGCCCAACATAGCTACAATACTCAATTGGCTCAAGAAAATTATTCCAAGAATGGGCATTTGCTAACCTAGGAGGCTAGATCGAGACGTTGATCGCCAAAAATTAGGAGAGGTTCTGCTAGTTCACTGCAGTAGTAATAGCCCCAATGATTTGTGAGTTTTATACTAACTTGTGATTTACTTCAGAGGATCACATCTTTGTAAGAGGTAAACAAGTTGAGTTTTCTAGTGAAAATATTAATGCATTTTATAGACTGAGGAATGTATTCCATTGTGAATACGCTGCATTCGTGATGACTGACTCATCACAAGATGAAGTAATTTCCTTTCTGACTGATGGAAGGGGAAAATGGAAAATACAGAACAATAAGAAAGTTAGTTTCTCAACTTCAATGATGAATTTTAAATTGAAAGTATGACATTACTTCATTTCTGCTAAATTTCTTCAAAAAAATCATTTGAGCGAAGTAACAAAGAAAAGAGCTGTGCTGAACTTTTGCATTAAAAAAATTAAGGCAGTTGATGTTGGTGCTCTTTTAGTACATCATTCTCGGAGTATAGCTACGAGTGCTACAACTAGTGATTTAGGATACCCTGCCATGATTTTCACTTTATGTGAACAATCAAGAGCATAGTTTCATCAAAATGAAGAAAAGTTGGAGCCCCAAAAAACCATTGGTAGACACATAGTCTAGAGATTTGAATCATTTGCTAAATCTGGTAGTGAAGGCAGTGATAGACCCTCAACATCTGTTGCAGAGCCATCTACTTCTTGGTCTACTTCATTTAAAAACATCATGGAGCATCTTATGATACAACAAATGGATATTTTGATCATGCATAATAAGATTGAAGGAATTGAAGAAAGGAATGCATATAATGATGAATATAAGTGGAGGAGAGTTCAACATGATATACCATATCAGGAGGCTATGACTAGATATCTAAGGGGTGATTACATAGTGGAATTTCCAACTTGCCCCAGTTTTACTCCTTATACGCCAGATCTTGAGGAAGAAGAAGAAAAAGAAGAAGATGATGAGGAGGAGGAGGAGGAGGAAGAGGATAAAGACTGATATTTTAGGAGTTTAGTTTGTTTGTTATTTTTATTCTTTGTTATGCGTTTTATTTTAGACTCTTATAGTACGAACTATCATTTTAATGTTGTACTGTGAACTGTAATAAAAATCGCAGATTTTTACTTTTTTTGCATTTTTAGTATTTTCAATTTCTGTTTATGTCATTAATTATTAGCAAATCCTTTAAAATATATTATGTTTAATTTAATTCTTTAAAGTCTGTATTTTTTAAGTTAGTACTCACTGTATACCATAGCCCAGTTTCACATTTAAAACTCCTCTACAGGGTTGTTTTTTAATTTTTTATGCAATTACTATTTTTTTCACCTATAAAAATTTTTGTACTTAACATTTTTAATTACTTAAAAATTTAAGTTTGGGGGAAAGAAAATTTTCTTTTAAAAAGAAGTAAACTAAACTTTATTTATCCTCAATTAGCTATATTTTTAAAATTTAATTAACATTAACTGGAATATTAAGTATTTAACTTTAAAGGACTATATTTGTGTTTGTAAATACTATGGTAAATTTAGGTATAAGTTTTTAATAATGAAGGTCGATTCTAAAGTTAAAGATACTTTGTATGAAAAGATATGACTATGTTTTTATATTTAAGGTAAAAGAATTTGTATTTTTTAATTATTAAAAATTTTAGAGTTTCATGTAAAGAGAAAAAAAAAAGACATTAAGAAAAATCATCAAAACTAATATTGTTTTATAAAGTGAAAAAAGGTAAGAAGTTTTAACTTTAAGAAGAGGACATTAAAGTTCCAAAATATTAAAGGCTATCTAGTTATAGTAATCCCCACCTGAGAAGGAAAAGAAAAAAAAAAAAAGAAAGAAAAAAGAAAGTATTTAAATGATCCTGAAAAAGAAAAATAAAAAATTAATGTGAGGAGAAGCTTGAGAAGAAGCCTAATAAAAAATTGGCTTCACCTTAATCAACTTGAGGAAAAAGCTTTATTACATTTTCTAAACTTTTATTTGAGTATTAGCACGTTTAATAGTAAATTTTTCATGTAGTTCTTTTTCATATGGATATTCTAAATATCTTTGATATGACAAATTACAACACTTCTTGAAATGAATAGAGATTCAAAATTTTAGATATGATTACTAAGCACTCATAGACTTATTGTTTTAATCTAAGTTATTAAAAGTTTTTGATAAATTTTACTATTTTATTTATTAAATTAAATCATAGAAGTTTAAAAGTTAATCAAAATCCTAAGTTATATTTTTATGTAGTAAAATTATCACTTGAGGAAAAGTAACATTTAAGTTTGGGGAATTTTGATACACCAAAATATTGTGCTAATTTATTTGTACATTTTATGCTTATTTTTAGTGATATTGCACTTTAAAGAAGGGTATTGTCATGTTTTTATCACAGGAAGATCAATTTTATGCATTTGGAGAGAAACTAGCAAAAAAGACGAAATTTGGAGCCAAAATATCAAATTTTGTGAATCTAGTGCCTGAAGCGCCATTTTACAAATAGCTGGTTCCTGAAGCGCTCGATTAGGCGACTGAAGCACCATTTTACAAAGAGGTGGAGCCTGAAGCACCAGAACCCAAAACACGCAGTCATAAGCAAATTGGCGCCTGAAGAGCTAGAATCAACGCCCTGAAGTGCCAGAAATGACATTTTATTAATTAAGTTAGTTTTGATATTTTGCATGAATTTGGAAGGGTCCACATGTTCTAAACACCCCATGGAGGGACTTATATCATCTAGACACTTTGAAAGGTTAGTTTATGAAGCAATGTGTCTCATGGATCATTAGACATGTCTTTTAGAATTTAAAAGGGTTGACTATTGGATAGAATATTGGAGGGAATTTTGAATTCTTCTTTAGAGGGAGACAACCTCTAATAAAAGAGAGGGAAGTCTGGGGCTGAAAAAGGAGGCTTGAGAGAGGTGTGAGAAAGGTTTGAAAGAAGGGTTTGATGAGAGAGAGAGAGAGAGAGAGTTAAAGAGAGAAAGTCAAGGACTTGGAGATTTTCTTCACGGTTTGTAAGAGAAGAGAGAACGTGAGAGATTTCTTCTTCATTAAATTTTTAAGATAGAATTGAGAGTACTTGTAAAGAGGGAAAGTGCTTGAAGAGAACTTATAGGGATTTGCTTTATATAAATAGGATTGTGAGATAACTTATGTCTTTCATTTTTTTGTTTTCTAAACTTGTTTTTATATATAAAATTTGTGTTTTGTCGCATCCTTCTCATGAATTCTATGTAGTATTATTTATCCTTCTCCTTATAATGAGATTTGGTTTTGTGAAGAATTGAATTTGTTTTATACAGTTTTAAATGTCATTAATTTGTGATGATTTGAACTCTGATCTTCATTTACTTTTTGATATGTCCAATTGAAATGTTAAAATGTGTTGAGAAGCATATGATCCGAAAAAGCTATTATTTACTTAACATGGTGAGAGTCACGTTCGATTCCATGGGAGAGTATGTCATTCATGGTGTTGAGTGCAAATAAATAGGGAAAAATACTTTGTTGGATGCAGAATTGGAGATTTTGAGGTGAAATATTGAAATCCCCAATTTGGTTCAATTGATTGGAAATTAATGTGAGATTGTTAGCCCACAGGTGAGGGAGTAATGGGAGCTCTAGAGTGGGAGCTGGTATCCTCCAACTTAACAAAAAAATTAGGGACCAAACTGTGGATTAGTCACTTTTGTTTATGCACTTGAAAAAGGGTAGTAAACATGATTACTTTTATTTGGCACAAAACAACTTTATGTATATATATATTTTTACATGATTTTAATTTCTTCACTATCTGTATACTCTTTGTAAATAGGAAGGAAGCCTTCCTAAATTTGAAATTTTTATCTTAGAAACTTTGTTTAGTTTTGATAAGTTTACTTTTAATGTTTAATAATTAGTTTAATTAACTTAATTTCTTTAACTGCATTTTAATTAGCATGCACTCAATTACTTTTGGTTTAAATTTTGTACTTCAGTTTTGTAAGTTTAATTTGTGTTTTACATTATAGTCACTATAATTTATTCATAAGAATTTCTAACTTCACTTTGGGATCGATACCTAGGACTTCATTAAAGTCATTTATTACTTCAGTGACACGTATACTTGCATTATTGTTACGGGTTTGGCAGTTTAAGGATTATAAAAGATAAAATTATTTTGCTAAAATAATTTTAATGTAGATTTGAATTGCATGTTTATTATTAGCACTGTCGTGTGCGTGTTCTGTAATATTGAAAAATATTTTAAAAAAAAACACAAAAATAACGCATCACTAGTCTGCCTTATGAATAGTGGAGAGTTTCTCCTATGAGAAATTGGAGGGGGAACAATCCACATTACCACACTAAAGACGGAGGCGACGATGCTTTCAATGCAAGTGTGTCAACCTTAAGTTTATTATGTGAGGCCGTTAGGATGATTTTGATGTGTCATTGACCATGTTGGAATGTGTTTCATATGCATACTCATTCATGGAATATTTGGCGTTAGATCATATTTCTTGTGGTATGAACGATCATTTAATCACTTCAGGTCAATTGGCCACCCAAGACCTATCTCTGATCATCTTGGGTTTAACTGGCCATCCCGGGTCGGTCAACCATCCCTTTGGGTGGCATTGATTAACCCAAATCGATCCACTCACTCCTTCAGTCAGGCCGACCACCATGGTTAGGTTGTCCAACCACTTACACCACTACATGTTATGTGTGTACATATGCATATTTTTTTGCATGTTCACTTACCTATTTTGCATATCCATTTGGGTCATTGCCAGCTCGGTACACCCTCTTTGGGTTTTTTCTTTGATGACACACCCATCTCTTGGTCAATACCTCCACAGCACACTCATCTTTTGGTCCCCTACCTCTACGCCACACCCACCCTTCAAGTCACAGCCCTTTCGACACACAATTATTTCAGCCCCTGACTCTATGGCAAGTTCACCCTTTTTGGTCTCTTCCTCCATGACACATCCATATTTTGAGTCCCTACCTTGATGGCTCATCCATCTTTTTGAGTCACTGCCTCCATGGTACACTCACCCTCACCACTTTGGTGTACTTCCGACATGTTGCATGTCGCATGCTTGAATTCTTTTTCTTGATGTATGTTCGCACTTTTGGGCACCTTTGATGGTTTTTTCATACCTCATTCGAGGAATCTTATTGCGAGCCTTTTACATGTTTCTCTATTTGCATTTTCCTCAATAGCTGTCTTGCTAGTTAAGAGAGTGACCCTGTGTCGGTTGTGATGCCGTAACAAGCATTGCTTTTTGGGTCGATCTCCAAGAGTAATGCAAGTTAAGTCTTCAAATTTTACATGAGTATGACAGTAATAAGGATCCAAAGGATATAACTCATGTCACCCTTGCATGTTGCAGCTTGGCATTTAATGGCACTTATTCTAAAATATTAAATTTATATCTTTACTTAGTACATTTTTACATACTTTAAAAGCTACGCATGTAGCAAAATAGGCTCATATGTGAGGTTAATCATCTATTTAAAAAAAATCCTTATTGGGTGACATTTTCTAGATCCCTTAGTTTTTCTGGACACGACAAACATTGGGACCCCATCAAAGTCATACGGTAGCCGGAGACTTACGCAATGCACTCAGGCAGTGGGTTAGGACACCTTTCATTAGATGATGTGCTATGCTACAATTTAGAGTGTTAGGTAGTGTTTTATATGCCTTGTTATTTTTCTATATTAAAGATTTTTCTAAATTTGATAAGCGTCTATGCCAATTATTAGAAAAAGATGAAAAATTTGATTTCAATCAAAAATGCATTAATACCATTGAATTATTAAAATAAAAAATAATCGGTCCTCCTATAGTAGTTTCACCTGATTGGGAGAAATCATTTAAGGTAATGGGTGATGCTAGTGATTATGCAATTGGGGTTGTATTAGGGTAAAGATATGAAATAATTTTTTATATTAAATATTATGCAAGTAGAACTTTTATGTAGTTCAAATTAGTTATACCGCTACTAAGAAAGAGTTATTGGCAATTTTCAATGCTTTTAATAAGTTTAGATCATATCTCATTGGAGCTGAATGTATTGTGTATATTGATCACTCTGCTATAAGATATTTGATGCAAAATAAGGATATGAAACCAAGATTAATTAGATGAGTCCTTCTGATGCAATAATTTGATTTGTGGTGATAGATAGGAAGGGATACGATAATCAAATTGTGGATCTTTTATCTTGGCTAGAACATGAAAAACAATTTAATTATTAAGGTGAAATTAACAAACTTTTTCAAGATGAACACTTATACACTATTAATGAATGATTGTGCCATGGTATGTGGACAAAATGAATTATATTGTTAGTGATCATTTACCCTATGGATCAATAATGCGACAACAGAAAAATTTTATTCACGATGCAAAACTTGACTTTTGGGATGACCCATATTTAAATAAGCAATTTAAATATCAAGTTATTTGAATATGTGTACCATATGAAGGAACTTAAAAATGTATTAAAAAATGTCATGATTCTGAAGTTTAGAGACATTTTGAAATTAGTAGAAAAACAAATCAAATTTTACAATCTGGATATTTTTGGACTAATCTATTAAGTAGTGTTAATACATGTATAAAAACATGTGATCAATGTCAACAAGTAGGAAATATTTCAGAAAGGAATGAAATGTTTAAGGATTTTACTTTATATTAGAAGTTGAATTTTTTTATGTTTGAGAATTTTATTTTATAGAACCATTTCTACCCATTTTCAAAAAAGTATATATATTAATTGCAGTAAACTATGTTTCTAAATGGATTGAAGAAGTAGCTTTACCTCGATGTGATGCTAGGAGTGGTTTTAAAATTTTTAATGAAAATATTTTTACAAGATATGAAATGCCTAAAGTAATCATTATAGAAGGGGGATCTCATTTCACGAATAAAAGAATTGAAAATTTTGTTGGAAAATACGTTATAGTGCATAAGATCTAGACTGCTTAACATCCCCACACAAGTGGTCTAGCAAAATTTTCTAATCGTGAAATTAAAAGAATCTTGGAAAAGAATATAAATCCTAACGAAATGAATTGTTCTGTAAGATTAGACACTACATTTTGGGCTTATAGAGCAGCTAATAAATCTCTTTTAGGAATGTTTCCGAATAGATTTTTTTTTTGGAAAGAATTGCCACTTAACAGTAGAATTTGAGCATAAAGTATAACGGTCTATTAAAGAATTTAATTTTAATATAACAAATGCTGGTAAGAAAAGATTAATGCAACTTAATGAGCTCAAAGAAATCAGAAAGGAATCAAATGAAAATGCTAAGACTTATACAAAAAAGAATGAAAAATTGGCATGATTGGAAGACAATAAGATAGGAATTTCAACTTGGACAAGAAGTTTTGTTGTATAACACAAGATTAAAATTATTTCCTAAAAAATGTAAGTCCAGGTGGTTGGGCCATTTACTGTTAAAAATGCCTACCCATATGGATTTGTGGATATTGAAGATGAAAAAAAATAAAAAAAATATTTATAGTTAATGAGCATAACTTAAAACCTTATTTTGATGGACATAGACCAATATTTAAAGAGGTTTTATTGTTGGGTCACCTAGAGTAAAAATTGAGAACAAGGGGCTGACAATGTTAAACCAAGCGCATTGTGGGTGGCAAACCACAATTATGTGTGTATTTATTTTTAATTTATTTCAACGTAATATAAGCCCTTGCAATTAAATTCTATGTGCTTTGTATAATTACATAATAAAATAATGCATAAAAACATTTTAAATATTTAATTTTATGGAAGGTATGAGAGTTATTTTGGACATTAGGTGGAACGGTGCAAAAAAGTGCATTGGTGCCTAGGTGCCTAAACTGGAGCCTGAGCGCCTGTTTCACTGAGCGCCTCTGCCTAGGTTCCACTTTCAAGAAAGCCTGGCATCTAAGTGCTAGAATTTGGTGCCTTAGCACTGCAGTTGAAAATGCTTCCCTGGAACCTTCTATTGAGAGTTCTTGGCAAACTTTTCACTATATAGCTCCTAAAACCTACCATTTAGAGTTAAATTAAAATGGTATTGTGGGAGAGGATTCACTAATATTGTTCCTACGGCCTCCAAATCCAAGGAAACTTTCAAATATGGAATTTTCAACAGGAGAAAGCCCATTAGGTTCAATGCGCAGAGGTCGCATGATAAGATCCTCATGAAGAAGAGGTTTATCAATGAAAGGGGTTTCATGAAATGAGGATTCAGTAGTCCTGGTACTATCGTGGGAGAAATCATCATACAAAGGCGGTGGGAAATACTATGTTACACCACTGCAGTCATAGCAATTCTTATTACGAATTAATTTTATGCAAATATTCATGAGATAAATCAAGGAGTTGTCTATGTTCAAGGTAGGTGGGTACCTTTTACTCCTTCAAGGATTAATGATTTGTTCTTGATCAAGAACATTCTAATTTATCCTTATGTCAGTATGAATGAAGTTGTTAGATTCTTAACGGATGAAGATGGAACATGGGAGATAAAAGACAACAATAATGTTAGATTTACTTTTTCATTGTTAAATTCCACATTAAAACCTTGACATATCTTTATTTTGGAAAAATTGCTTCATACTACGAAAATCAGCAAAATGATAAAGGAAAGTGCTATATTAAATTGTTGTATTCAAATTCGAAGACCTATCGATGTGGGTGTTATAATAGTAAAATTTTCTCTTTTTTTGGTTTTGAATAAGTCAAATCATGTTCTTGGACATCCATCCACAATATTTTTTATTTGTAGCCAATCTCAATTTTTTTCTTCTTTGGAAGCCCATGAACCCAATAATAAACTGTGATTTCTTAGAAAATGGAGAATTGGATGACAGAAATGTTCTTAGGGATCTATCATCTCAAAATTCGTCACATATAAAAACCAGATTTCCAAAGAGTTCATTTGTTATTTTAAAGAAGATTTAGAAGTTAGAAAATGAGATGACTAATATTTTGAATGTGATTAGCACTACTTCTTATCACTTTGGCCATCTGGATAGGAGAATTAAAGAACAATTTGATCATGCTAGACTTATGGAAGAGGCTACGGTGCAAATGTACAAAAAAAATGTTTTGATCAAAGAAGACTCAATTGATGAATTTCCTCACCATCCATTTTATCACTTATTTGTGCATCGCTAATCCATGTGAGATCTTAGAGAAGATCATAATACTAAAGATGAAGAAGTGTAGCAACTCAAAAGTTTAGAATTCTAGTTTATATGAGCTTATTTCTATTTAGATATGTTGGATATCCTTAGTTTTTGATATTGGACTTATTGTGTTTTCTTTTAGTTTTTGATAGTTTAGTTTTCAGTGTTGGGAGTTGTTAGTGTGATTCTGAAGCTGATATGTGATCCTAGTAAAATATAGTTGTATAAAATTTATATAAGTTTGACTTCTCTATGTAACGGTGCCAAAATGTTAATGCAATTTTTATTAGTAAGAAATTTAAGCAATTAATGTTGGGATTCTATGCAAGCATATGTATCGTTATCAAGTAATAAAGGATTTTTTATTTAAGCCTTGAATATCGATCACACAGGTAAGATTTAAATTTGAAATGATAAATTAACTAGGAAATTCACAAAAATCAAATGAAATTACTGTCACTATTTTTGAATGTGTAAGATGCAATCAAAACTAAATTATTTAACTACTAGCAAAACTGAAATGCAAAGTTTAGACAGAAATTATTAAACTATCTTTATGAGATGAAGATTTCTTATGTGAAAAAGCATCTTTTCCACTACAATGAGATTTTGGTAAAATGAGATGAGACAAATGATTTTAATATGTATTATGCTAAATAGGAGTAGTTTTAATTCTCTACCCTGATACTGAGTTTTAGAAAATCATTGGCTAATCCCAGGTTTAGTCTCTAAATCTGTAGCTAGGCTAGGAGAACAATGGCTCCCACTTCCCTTCACCTGAAGGCTAACTCTCGCTTTAGTTTTTAAACACTAAGACCGAATTGGAGATTTTACTCTGTCACCCTAAAATCTCCAATTCTACACCCAATCAATGTATATTTCCTTATTTATTTGCACTTAAACGAAAAACTCCTTCATGGAATCAAATGTGATCCTCACTCTATTGTAGAACTCATACTCCATTTCCCGAATCATTTGTTTCAGAAAACATTTTAATTATTAATTTGGCCAGATTGAAAAGTAAATTAAGTTCAGAGTTTAAAATCATCACAGATTATTTTATATTTTAATATTGACACACTCATATTATCTCTTCATCTTATCATATCTCAGAGTAGGGAGAAAGATAAAGAAAACTGCTCAGACTTTATGAGAAAAATAGGACAAAACACAAATTTTATATGTAAAAGAAAGTTCATACAACAATAATAAACAAACAATAATTATCTGAAACTCTTTCTCAAAGAAAATCCCTTGTGGCCTCTTTTAAGAAATGTAGGAAGAAGAAATCTCTCACTTTCTCCTTCCCTAACACTTTTAGAGAAGAATTCACACTTAATATCACCACAAAACTCTAAACTATTAAAGATAAATCATTAATAGACTCTTGAATGGTGGTGGAATTGAGATAAAAAAAGTGTATGGAGGCGAGGTGTGGCAAAAATGAGCAAGCTCGAATGAAGAAGGGCACTTTTTCTGATCAATTTCAGCCCAAATTAAAGCCTAGGGTAGGTTCTCTAATAGGTGCATCCAAAAACCCTTCAAAAAGCGTCCAAATTCATCAAATCAAGAAATAGGGTCTGAACCGACAGTGGTGCCATTAGTGTCAGTGTCCCGTATTTAATTTCAGCCCAAATGGAACTGTCGGTGCTGCTTCTTATGTCGTCATCACTGAGTAAAATTCATTAGCCGTTCTAATAGTCTACGCCACTCGCTGCTTTTGGCACCGTCAGCGTTGAGTATTTCTTCAGAAGTTTCAATTTAACTCTAAATTCCATCCTTTTTGATTTATTTTTTCTTCAAGTCCTAAAAATCAACAACTTGGAAGAAAACATAAAAATACCTTCCATTAAAGTGCAATGTCACAAAAAATGAGTATAAAATATGGCTCTAAAAATGCATATATTTTTGGTTGGGACTTTAAAAACATCCTTGAGGTGGGTGATTGGTAGAATTCTTGGACTCAAACGTGACATGACTGGTCGACGGCTCACGGGTCTAGTAACGGTGGAATCAGAAGTAACTATGGCGATATCAACTCTGCTTCCCAAACGGAACCAAATGGGAATGTGAGTAGGCAAAGCTTAAGTTGACTTTTGAGATCGTCTGGGAGATCTAACGTCCCTTAGAATTTCTCTTCATGGGTGGGGATACTGCACGTCTACTCGTTTGAGTAACTTGTCAACAGAACAACCTTTTTTAGCTGCTAGTCTCTGAATAACTGAACTAACTCGGGTGATAGGAGCAAGCTTCTTCCTCTCCTCACCATGTGCATGAAGAGACGGTAAAGTAGCGGCGATCTTCTAGATACTTTTGTACCCATTGGTATCCATTAAGCGATGAAACCTACTCCCTCGCAAAAGTGGATAGGTCTTCAGTAATACTAACTCATCGTGGTGAGGATCTTCTTTGACAGGTACTTCCTCAGAATCTGGGCTTTAGTAGCCCTCCAAACCATCTGGCTGTTATTTCTCCTTTTGGTTTGGGTTAACCATATAGTCCTCAAACTCAATCTGATTTCAAACACTGATGGCGGGATAACCAATGCCTCAGCTGGATCATCAAAGATAATAACTACTTTTCCCTTAACAGCAGCGGGAACAAAAGGCCTGGTAGGTGTCATGGTGGCAATATTCTTGAGTTTTTTGTAAGAAAGAAAGTCATGAGGGCAGTTCATGTTAAACTCGACAGATGGTTCTTGAACCTCTGGAGTGGTGACTTTTATTATGATGAACGAAACTTTCCCGAGAACGACCTCGAGATCTTCAATTCCTACTCCAAACTTGATGGTGGGAGCGACATTATGGGCATCGCGACTTGTCGGTAGGTTGCAAGCAAAAGTGAGCGTTGGGCACACCATTGCA
Source organism: Phalaenopsis aphrodite (assembly GCA_003013225.1). Lineage (NCBI taxonomy): Eukaryota > Viridiplantae > Streptophyta > Magnoliopsida > Asparagales > Orchidaceae > Phalaenopsis > Phalaenopsis aphrodite. The sequence goes on from NEWO01000061.1 coordinate 755,852, forward strand.
GTGGCTTCAAAAGAGAAAGCTCTGGGGTTAGCTATTTGGACAATACCTCATAATCATAGTCCGAGCACTACAAATTAATAGAGGTCGATCTGTACGCCGGGTAAGTCCTTATTTAATTTGTGAAGGTTTTAAATTTTTAGTAAAAATTTTTTTAAAAGTAAAAAATTTTAATTAATATAAGGAGAATTAAAGAGCACGTGCAGCACGACACAATTCGATTACATTTGCAGAACAACAAATTAAACTCAAAATGGAAAAAATGAAGTTCACGGCCCAGTTGGGACCAACTTAACAACGTACAATGTCCAGGTGGAACTAGTCAACCAACACAACTATTGTGGCTCCGACCCCAAATGATAGTTAAAAAAGTCCTTAATGGTCTTTTGAACCCCTCCGTTCAAAGGTGGTCGAACAGATAGTCTCAAAGTTCAAAAGAGTTAACCGTACTTTCTAAAGACATAAATGAGTAAAGCATGTCAATAGAAGAAACATGATTTGGTGCAAGAGGGACAAGAACACATTACCGATGAATGAAGATAATATTCCTTGATTTAAATGAAGAGAAAAGCTAGTCCCAGTGGGGTCTCCAGATGTTGTCGACACTATTTTTGGTTGGAGTTGCTTGTTGGAAGTTATCGATCACTGAAATCAAAATCCTGTCACCCACTTTGGAAGGACATTTTAATTTACATATGTATATATAGTTTAGAAAAATATAAAATCAAACTCACCCCATATTTTCCATAGTTTAAATTAAAGAGCATTATACCTCAAATCCTTTATTTATCCTGAACGATAAATACAAGATTTAAGAATGAGGCTCAATCAAATAAACTAAGAGAAATATGAAATCTATTTGGTCTGCGAAACAATCTATTTTCCGACAAGTTCCCATATTTAATACAAAAATTTAAATAGATTTTATATAAAGCTGTTTCGGACAAGCTTCCTATAAGGGCAAGCCCAGATAGTTAATTACATCTTAGATAGCCGAAGTAACCTAAGACAACTCTCAATAAAAATTAGGAAATATTTTCTTTGAAGAGTTCAAAAGGATAAGACTTTTCAATGAGATCACACAAAAAGGTGTGAAAGAGGAATGGTTCCAATTTGGAACATTTGTTGTAGAAGCCAAAAGAGAAAGAACTAGGGCATGTCATAAATCCAGAGGAGAACATTGGTGACTTTCCAAGCTATCCTAATAATTTTCTTCAGTTTTGAGGAGAAATATTTAGGTGTTTCATCCTACCAGTTTTATTAATTTATTTCATACATTTGTGTGGAACGATCACACAAATGGCTTGGAAGATTTAGGGATTTAGGTCATGACAAACAATAACCTCAGAATCCTAATACGAGTTAGGGCTTAAATTATACAATAGAGTTGTACAAAGGACTAAAGATAGGGTGAGGATTTATGTTGTATAAGCAAACAACCTCGAAATCCTATGGCTTGTTGTTTAATTCTAAGGAAAGAATGGTTTAGCTGATGTAGACAGGTTTTACTATTGAAGATGATCGTAATGCCCATCATGCTAGCTCCAAGCTCCTTATTGTGACAAGTTTAATTTTTCTAGTGTGTCAGGTTATGATGTCAAATCAAATGTCCCTATGGTTATACTTCTTTAAATATTAGGAAAGCATATTAAAGTTGGTTAGAGTGAAACCGGTTAGGATGCTACGGTTCCCTCGTTCAGGTACCACTATTTTCTATTAGATTCACTTAGTCTAAATGAAATTACTAAACTTAACTTAATGAGTTCCCAACTTTCATTTAGACTGTGGGAAGTCTCGTTATCAACCTATCTCGTTATCAACCATAGGTTACCTCCTCCGAGAGATTCCCGATCTTCCGATAGAGACGTCTTAATTTTGTTGCAATTGTTGTTTGAGATGTTTGTGATTAAATTTTGTTTATTATTATATTTTGAATATTGTGGCAGTAAATTATATCTTGGTTGATTTAAATTTTGGCTTTGGTTTTGCGGATATCCTAGCAGTTTTTGTTGTCATGCAGGGTGTCGTCTTTTTTTAACATGCATGTTTTGTACACATGAAAGTACAGTGTGAAAAGTACAATAAAAGATGGTACTGTAAACAGTAAAAGTGTACCTACCGAGTCTTCTAGTTCTACCACCTGAAATGGTAGTACTTGCAAGACATGTATGTAATGTTGCAAGGATTTTAAATTATATGAGTATATAAAGGTTTAGCTACCAAACCCCAAGTTATGATTTATTTAAATCTCAAAAGATCCTAGTGGATAATTTTAGAACGAATTATGACAAGTCTAATTTTTCCTTTAGAATATCCAATAGATTTCAAAATGTTCAAGATGTGACCCCTAGATCACTTTCAATATTTATTGAAATATCCCCGAGTTCATTTTGATATTACCATAGTGCTCCAATGATCATCCAAGGTTGATTGTGACTACCCTGTTACGTAGCGAAGCTCAACAATCTAGTTATCCCAATGAGAGGGTACTCGATCAATATATTGACGTTTCATTTAAGAGTTATGTGAGTGAGTGCCCGTAAGGCAAGTCTAATTCATTTAAGATTGTGGTGCACACAAGTAAAGTTGGACTTGAAGTGTTTAAATATATTGATTATCACCCCAATTATCTTCTAAGTCAAATCAGCTGAGCTTAGATATCGAGCCTAGGTCACCACCAAGCCTTTAGAAATCATAATGGAGAGTTTGTTGAAGGTTAATATTTTAGTTTAAGTGACATGTATTTTCATTTAAAGATCACATTATCATCAATTTTGGGCTTAAGGAAAGTAAATTATCATCCTTTTAGCTTAAGCCTCTCAACTAAGAAACTTTTCATATTAGTTGGCTTCCAAGTCATGAAGATTGTGGGAGGTTATTATCTATTGATGTTGGGCGAAGGTGGTGGGTGAGTTTCTACCTTATAATCCCATTGTATTTCTATCATCCAACAATGTTTACTAGGATCAAAGTTGCTCATTTATCCCTAGTTAATCCTAAATTTTGATTAAGCTTCCAAATTCTAACATGTTTATCTTGTCCTTGGGGTAGTTTACCTCATAACTCACTAAACACAACTCAAATGACTTCGAGGGTTAGAATGGCATATCCATGAGATAATTAAGTATCAAAGGAGAATATTTGGATTTTTAAAACGTAATTTAATTTAGATAGCTATTTAAATTTAGAAAATAGGATTTTAAAAAGTTAATTTATTTAATTATCCAAAATAAAATTTAAATTTATGGGAAAATTATTAGAGATTTTCTAAGGTCGGATAAACACTTAGGCAAAATTTCATAATTTTTTAATAAAATTTCTATTTTTGTTATTTAAGTTTAGATCAATTTTCATGATTTATTTAAAAATAAAATAATGTTTTAATCACAAAAATTATTTTTATACTTATATTGGACTCCTCTTAGTTCAGAAAACTCAGAGAATCAAATTATATATATATTTTTTATTTTTAATTTATTTAATATAATTATCTTGGTGAGAAAATAAAGAAAATTCATTTTTAAGCTTTTGAAACTTGTTTTTAATCTTAAGAAAATTAGGAAAAATATTTTATTGAGTCCCAAGTGATCAGAGTACAATAAAGCACATTTTGAAGTATTTTTGTATTTTTGGAATTTTTAATCTTTGTTAGTTATTTTAAATCCAAATTATGGCTCAAAAATCAAGTAATTTTCAAAAATAATTTTTATTTTTCCTAAGTTCCTTTGATCATAAAGAACTTGGAAAACTACTTTTCATAATTTTTCTAAGTGTATTTACTTTTATATAATTATCTTTGTACAAAAATATAAGATTTTTAGAAAATACATATTAGTGCTTAAATCAAGTCAAATAATTCTCAAATTTTTACAGTGGATAGCTATGATTTTTATGAACCATTTAGAGTTGACTTTATTAATTTTTTATATGTATTTAATTTAAACAAATTAATACAATGTATTTATATTTACTAAGTATAAAAAATCACAAAACGATTCAAAGCATCACAATATTTTTCCTAAATTTTCTGACCACAGGAAACCTACTAAAATTGTTTTCATAATTTTTCAAGTGATATTTTGATTTATAAAATTAAAATAAGCCAAAATGGTCTCCTTAGCTTGAAAATTAAGGTTAGAAGCATAAAGATGCCCTCTGACCTTAGAAAAATTAGAAGATGTGGCCCCTGTAATAAGGAACAAATCCTCAAAATTTTAAGCCATGGTGAAATGTTTTAAGCTATGGAGAATTAAAATACCACAGAGGGTATTTAATTAATTAAAATTCAAGGAGTGAGAAAATTGTTTTAATTTTTAGCCAACATTATTTTCCTCTGCTCACTAAGCAAGAGAGTATTTTTATTTTATTTTTATGATTTTTCTAGAGAAACATATAGATTTTTGAAGTTTAGGAATTTAAAATAATTCAAATTTCCTGATTTTTCTACTTATCCACACGGTGCCAACTCATCCTCGTCCACTCTAAAGGCTCCATGAGTCGCTCCGACGTTTGACACTGTCAGCCATGTATCCTCCACGCGGACCGAGCCTTATGCACCATGGATCTATCTTGCTTGATCTCCTCCATCCGTTGAAAACACGTACGATCCAAAAACTCTTCAGTATCATCCCCAAGTGATCTAACCCGTGAGCCGTTCAAAAAAAACCTTAAGAACTTGGCTTAAAATCAACCAAATCACATGAGGTTTCTTCCTATACCTTCATCTACTGAAGACAATCACATCGATATGATCTATACGGTATGAAATACTGTAAATACATATGGGGGATCAAAACAAGCTCGATTTAGGGTTAGAATTTAATACCTTTATCTGAGAGGGGAGGTCTCAATCAGATGGTTGTGGTAGCTTTGATTGGTCCCAACAAACCTCCAGATGAACTCTCAATCCTTTTTGAATGGTCTAGGTATGAATTTGATCAAGCTCGATTTAAAGTGTTGGTCTAGAGCTAGGTAAGAGGGTATTTCAGTGGGGACTTTTGTGGAGAATCAGCTTCTTTCACTGTGGGGATGGTGTGTGCACAATTAATTATAATTTGGTTCACTATGGAGGTGTAGAGAGAATTCTCCTGGTTTTGGCAGAAATTTGAGCTAAAAATTGAGCTTCTACAATGAGGATTAATGGGGGAAAATGGTGGGTATGAACTGAGGACGTCTTAGGGAGTCTCTGCGAGCAATTTGGCAGAGTTTTGTTAAGCATGAATGCTTAACAATGAGGATTAGTGGGAGAAGGTTGAAATTTGCTTAACAAAACTCTGCTAGGGTTAGGCGATTTTGCCATTCCCATGGCTGCTGAGGCGGATTCGAAGGAAGGGCTCTCGGGTGTCCTCTCCAAGGCTATGTCTTCTCTTTACATTGGTGAGATCTGCCCCTTTTTCTTCCTTTTTGGCATTTTTTTCTGCTTTCTCGGTATTTTGGGGTCTTCTTTAAGTTTTTTATGCATCATTCTTTTGCAAATGCTCTTAAGGGTAATGGTGGCTCTATTTCTGGTTCCTCGAGTCTTTCCCCAACTTCATATCTTCAGGCTTTACATTTTGGTGGTGACACTGGTTATATCCGTAAATTAGGGGAAAAAGATGGGAAACTTGCTATGTTTGTATCTGTTGTTGAATATACTGCTCTAGCATCATGTTGTCGTCATGTATTAGTTGGGAAATTTTGTCTTTAAATTACCTAAGTTTGAGCTTCTTTGAAAGGAGTTTGAATCTTTGAATCTAACTAGAATGTAGAAATTTGTCCCTCTTGATGGGAGACACATACTTATCCAGTTATCAAATGACGAAGATTATACTCATTTATTTTCATGTCGACTTCTAAAATTTGATGGGAGACTTCTAAAATTTTGTCTTTAAATTACCCTAAACCCTAAACTGATGTTATTCTCATAAATGGGAGTAATTTTTAAGATATGGAAGTCCATAGATTAAGTGAGGTTCCTTCTTCTGAAGGTAAAGTAGGTCATGTTTGCTTATTTACTGTGGATGATAATGAAATGCCTGTTGAGGCTATTTTGGAAGCCACAAAAATGCTAGAAGAAGAATGGTTGGTTCAAAAGGCTAGGAAAAAAGAAGGGAAAAAGGAAGAATGAACTCTTGCATCTTGATAGTGAAAACGTTATTCGTAGTAGAATGTATCATTCTGATGGTGAACAGTTCAGTACCCCTTCTAGATCCTTTAGAAGGGGAAGATCAAGACACCATGTTTAATATTTTGGTTTGAAATATTAGGCGACTGGCGGACCCTAGCTCCTTTAATAAACTCACACATTTATGCAGGGTTCATAAACTTTTTATTTTTGCTATCTTGGAGCCGTTAGTTTCCGTGAATCGAGATAAAATTTTTAGAAAATTCTCAAATTATAATCACGATTATAACAAAAATAGTAAAAGGTGAATCATTTGGAAGCCTAAAGTCAATCTGACGATTGTTGAGGATGACGATCAGTTTATGGTTATTAATTTTAAAATGGATAGCTTTCAAGGGTGGGCCACTTTTGTCTACTCTAGCTGCCTTTTACCTAACAAATTGCTTCTTTGGGATAAGCTTGTGCTTATGGGTGAGGGGATTAAGGAGAACTGGTTTGTTGGAGATGACTAAAATATGATAATGAGACCCTTTGAGAAGAGGGGTGGCAGGGGATGCGACCAATCCCTCATAAATAGGTTTTGTGATAAGATTGCGGGTGCTGGGTTGCATGATATAGGTTACTCTAGTTCCCCTTATACTTGGCATCGCGGCCTTTTATCTCAAAGATTGGATAATTTTTTTTTGCTAATCAACATTTTTTCAATTATTTTCCCATATCTAAAGTCCAACACTTTAACTCTGCTGCTTCTGACCATAGCCTTATCTTACTTACGCTTGCCTTTATCAATCATAGATATAAATTTAAGTTCCTTAATATTTAGGCTTCCCATGACACTTTCTTGAATCTTATTAACAGGTGTTGATTACTGATAATGTGGGAAATCCTTGGTTCATTTTATGGCAACTCCATAAAAAAAGTTGTTGTGCATTTGAGGTATTGGAACTATAATGTTTTTGGGAATGTTCACACTAAAGTTCTTGATGCACAGTCTAAGGTTGATTTGCTAGAAGTTGAAGATTGTTGCACTCCTCAATGAACTAGCGATGTGGCTCAGGCACATGCTTCCCTTCTTGAAGCTATTGATTTAGAGGAAGGTCTCCTTAACAAAAATCTAATGACACTTATTTTGCTTGCGGGGATAGAAACACTTCCTTTTTCATGTCTCTATTAAACATAGACATAATTTGAATATTATCCTCAAGTTTAAATCGTCCGAAAATGATATCCTTACTGATCCTGATGGTATTGGTAATAGCACGGTCAAAGAATTCACAAACTTATTCCAGCTTCAGGCTTTGGTTTTGCCTGTTGATGGGGATGTCTTCAATGAGGAAAGAGATTATGTCTCTTCTCTCTCTCTATCTGATGTTCCTACTGAAGATGAAGTCCTTGTTGTGCTTAAGAGTATTAATTCTAATAAGGCTCTTAGGCCTGATGGTTTCACATCAGCCTTTTATATTAAATGTTGGGATATCATTAAGAAAGATGTGATGAAAGCCATTCAATCCTACTTTTTGGGGGAAAATCTGGGAAAATATTTCACTTCCTCTTCAATTGTGCTTATCCCTAAAGGCAATGATAAAATCAGTTGGGATAACTTCTGCCCCATCTCTCTAACTTTTTTCCTCTCCAAGGTGATTAGTTAGATTATTGTTGCTCGACTTCAACCTCATTTGTCCAAAATTATCTCCCCACAACAGTCTGCTTGCGTTCAAGGTAGGGAAATATCAGATAATATTCTTTTTGCTCAAGAAATTATCGAGGATCTTGATAAAAAGTGTAGAGGTGGGAATGTGGTGATTAAGCTTGATTTCAGGAAAGCTTTCGATAGCATTAACTGAGAATTTATTTTTAGTTTTCTTTCGGCCTGCGGTTTCTCTACAAACCTTTGTTTGATCATCAAAAGATGGCTTGAACTAAATCATTACAGTGTTCTGGTTAACGGGAAATCCTTTGGTATTTTCCCCTCCTTCAGGGGTAATAAACAAGGTGACCCTCTCTCACCTACGATTTTCATCCTTGCTTTTGATTATCTCTCTCGCCTTATGAATCAAATGCGGCTGTTACACCCTCACACTCAATTTATACATAAATCTAAGCTTACAGTTTGCCACCTTGTTACGCTGACGACGCTATCCTCTTTTCCAACGCCAGTAAGACTGCTTTTAAAATTTTGATATGAACCTCAAATTTCTTTAAGAATACTTTTGGATTATCCTTTAATAAGGCTAAATGTCAGCTATATTTTAGCAAGTAAATTGCACCACTAACACCTTCTGGGCTGCTATGGATGTCAAGTGGCCTACCTTCCTCTAAAATATTTAGGAGTCAATCTTTTTCAGGGTAGAAAGAGACAAACTCAAATGGATGATGTTGTTGATAAAATTAAAGCGAGGATTAATGACAGGAGAAATACTTTCCTTTCTAATGGGGGTCGACTCACTTTGCTTATTAGTGTTCTTTACATCCTCCCTCTTTATGCTCTTCAAGTTCTACATCTGAAAAAAAGTACTCAAATTTCTTTTGAGAGGATTTTTAATAAATTCCTTTGGTCTGGTAGCACTCAACGTAAGATTTAGACTACATGGGATAAAGTTTGCAAACCAAACACTGCTGGTGGTCTCGGTTATAGGAACTTTAATCACATTACAAAAATCAACATGTGTAAACTTTGGTTCAAATTTTTTTTTGGCACTTCTCTCTGGGCTCATTTTTTCCACCAAAAATATTGTACCCATTCGCACATTACTAACGTTCTTTGAAAAGTTGGGGATACTAAAGCTTGGAAATCACTGCTAAATGTTAGATCTAGTGCTCAAAATTTCATATTTTGGGATGTTGGAATTGGTAACTTATCCTTCTGGTTTGATCAATGGGGCACAGTAGATATCTCCACCTTCCCACATAATTTGCAGGATAACACGTTACTGATTTCTGGCAGTTAGAAAGATGGGGCTTGGGATGTTAATAAGCTTAGAAATTTGATTGGCGATAATTCTGATCACACTCAGAGAATCTTGATAGATGCTACTAAATTGGATAAACCTTTATGAAAATTTACTTTAAATGTGTCCATCACTAAATTCTTATATTAAAAACTTAATACTTTTACTCCTCAACGGTGGACTTTTATTCTTTGGATTGCTTTCTTATTCCATCTATATTGATCTTTCTCGGGAGATATTACTCAATGTTCTTTCCTTTTGATGATATACTTATGTTAAAAGGTTTGCGTATGCCTTCGAGATGCTATCTTTGTAAATGCGACGAGGATAGTGTCGCTCATCTATGATTGTCAATTTGCTCGATTAGTTTGGTGCTCGGTTAGGTTGTTTTTTTATATTAATTGGACACCGAATTCTTATGATCATTGTGAATGGAGGAACTATATCAAATTTTGGAAGATTGCACCTTTTTATAAAGAAACTTTGTAACATTTTCCTTTTTTTATTCTTTGGCTCCTTTGGTCTGCTAGGAACGCTCATATGTACGAGGCTCTCCCTCCTACAGCTACTCTTACCACTTCATATATAATTGCTTATTTTCTTAAATCTTCTAGCCTCATTGCATTAAGCTCTAATTAGCCTCAGAGGGCTAGGAAGGCCCTTCTGATACGGTGGCAACCCCCCTCATTTGGTTGGATTAAACTTAATGTGGATGGGAGCTGGAATTTATCTGCCGCTAGGACAGGTGGAATTTTTCTTAATTCTTCGGTGAGATGCCTATGTTACTTTGCCTCACCGGTTTGTGCCTCAACACCTTTAGAGGCTGAGTTTTATTCTTTATGGAATGCCTTACAGATTGTTGTGACCTTACATCACCATACTTTAATTATCGAGATAGATTCTAAGGCTATGTTTAATATTCTAAATAAGAGCACCTTCCCTACCTGGAATGTCATTTGCCTGTTTAACATGATTTAGGGGTTCATCAAAAGACATAATTTAGTTTTGCAATTTAATTTCATCTATAGGGAATGTAACACTGCTACTGATTGGTTGGCCAAACAAAGTCTCCAACAAATTTTTTGTGGGTGTGGTGCCCCCTACTCAACTTCAAAATCTTTTAAATGGGGATTTACTTATTGTGCCTTATATTAGAAGATAGAAGGATTTTATATTTCTCTCTATTAATTTTTTCTCCATTTTTTATTGGTTTTTTTTACTGTTTAATTGTTCGATCCTTCATGAATTATTCTGAGTTGCATTTTGATAGCCTTTTTTCCCCATTTTGTCTTCAAATTTGGATCGTGAGGCTGGTTTTCATGTATTATCTTGCTTGACCTGCTCTTTTTGGATGCCTTAGATCTCATTTATGTTTATTAGAGTTTTTAACTATACCAGGAGATGTATGGAGTTGCTGCCTTTCATTTTTGGACATCTAGGAACTACTTGGAGCGACAGGGATGGTTTCCTCTTGGCACTGAAAATTTTATGCAGAACTTTTGCGGACTTCCTTACTGCTTGCAGGTTTTGCCTTTATTATTGCGGTCTTCATTGGATCTACAAGCCGTCATTTTGACCCTACTCCTCTACACCACTATTACTATGGGATTTTTTCTACGCTGTTATTTTGGGACTTTAAGTACGTGTAATTTTTTGGGTATACTTTTTCTTTTGGATATGTTTTGGATGATTACATGTACCTTTAGTTTGTTTTTTCTTTTTGCATTGCGTTGTACTATGAAGAGTGGAACCCCTATAGGTTTGTTGTATTTTTTTTTATATGGGGATCCACTTTTCCTCCCTATCTATGTAATTTTCTTTTTAATTAACGCGTAAGGAGCCACGAGTTGCTCTTTAATTATAATATATATATATATATATATATATATATATATATATATATATATATATATATATATATATATATATATATATATATATATA
>NEWO01000061.1:766868-816040 GCA_003013225.1 Phalaenopsis aphrodite
TTGCAAAATTAATATTTTAATTTTTGAAAATACGAGAGTGAACTGATCTCATACATGCAATAGTTTAAATAATTTAGCACAACACTAAAAGAAATGCATCTATCCTAAAAAATAGACTCATTACTTACTGCTGAGGCTCAATTAAATAAACTAAAGAATTTTTTACATCCATTTTATTTTAAAAAAAACTTTTTATGTTGGACAACAAGTTCCCCTATCTAATATGCAAAATTAGATAAGGTATATATTAAACTGGGTTCTAAATTTTCATATAAAAGCAAGCTTTTAAAATTATTACATCTTAAATGACCGAGGTCACGTAAGAAAACTCTCGTTTCAGATCAGAAAATAATGTCTTCTATATTTTTAAAAATTTTAGGATCCTCAAGGTCAGACAAAGGAGTAACAAATGGGAGAAGCTCAAATTTGGAACATTGTTATAGACTCCTCAAGGATAAAGCTAGGGTTCGACACAGATCCTGAGACGAACCTCAGTGGCTTCCTAAGATATCTGTTTGTTAAGCTTCAATTTCAAGATGAAAATTATTGAATTTATTATCCTTCCAATTATTATTTTTTAGGGCTTGCATTCGCATGAAATAATCATACAATAGCCTGGAAGATAGGAGAATTTATGTCATAACAAACGACAACCTCAGAATCATAAAACGAGTTAGTCCTTAATTTACACAACATGATTATGCGAAGGTTTAAAGATCAGGTGAGGATTTATGTCGTACCAGATGAACTACCTCGATGTCCTATGGCTTGTTATTTAATTTTAAGGAAAGAATTGTTGTTGTAGAGTTACTTGCTCTGCTGCCCAGTTGCCCATGGTGTTAGCTCCAAGCTCTTCGTCATAGTTGTAGTCCTAATTTTGATGGTTTAAAAGTTTTTACCACGTTTATTTCATAGTTTTTGTTATGCTGAGGGAAATTAAATTTGATTAGAGCGACACCGATTAGGATCCCACGGTTTCCACGTTCTGGTGCCACTATTTTCTTTTGAATTTACTTAGTCAAAATGAGCTGTTATACTCACCTAAACCAATGAAATTTAATTAGCAATCGTGTTTTACATCATCTGAGGGATTCCCATAAATCCAAAATGATGTTTTAAAGTGAGTTGTATCCCAAAGAATTTATGGTTACGTCTCAAAGTTTTAATCTTTTAAATTTAATTTTTTTGAATGTTTTTTTAATTTTTTAAAGGAAATTTCAAGAGAAGCGTGCATCATTTATTAAAGCAATAATAAAATCCATTAATGAAATGACTGAACTGTTGTAAATAAAACTATAAAGGTGTACTTGGCATCTTCTTGCTGCTTTCTGCTGAAATGTCAGTTCTCAAAGCATGTATATATATATATATATATACATATTGATGATGCAAAAAAAGAAGAATTTATCAGAGAGATCTGACCTAAGTGCAAACGACTCCCATGAGTGACATCTAAGGGATTTAGGCCAAACCAGTTTTATAGTTGAATTATGACATTTCAAAGATGACTTTCTGGAGCAAGGTATAATAAGTTTGTTTGTTCTTCAAAATATCCAAAAAAAGCATAACCTAAAAAAGTTTTAATGTCCTTTTGATTTGTCTCAAGTTCATTTAAACTTATTATCTAGCTATAGAAAATACTTCAATTCAAAGTTTATGATTTTAGTGAACATATTTCAATTACTCTATTAGTAGAATAAATAACCACTCATAAGAAATTTCATTTGAAAAGTTATAAATGAGGAACTTCTAAGAGTGAGCGAGATCATTATCGAATTTATAACTCCCTACCCTTGATTGAATTTGTGCTTTTAGTGTTTCAGAACCATTTGGGATTAATTTTAATCTTTCTACACATTATCAAGTAATTTTTTTAGATCGAAATTAGCTCACTAACAAGCTCTTGGGCGTTTTAAGGGCTATCCAATGGTTAAGGGAAAATTTAACGTAAGTTTTCATTTTTAGTCGAAAGATTCAATTATCATTTCCAATTTAGGTAATTAGAATTAATGATTTATTATCTTCCAAATTTAATCCCCTTTTTCCATTAATAACATCTCATTTCAAATGTCTTCTAAACATTTATCATTCAAGAAATTGCCTTTTTACTTTCTGTGTGGATGGAGGATAAAATTGGTTTCTTTCCTTTAATCCTTGTATTTCAATCACCTTAAATGACTATTTTATGATCAAAGTAACCTATATACCCTTGGTTCATCCTAAAGTTTTAATTAGAGCCTAGATCTTAATAATCACCATTTTACCCTTAAGGTTCCAAAGACCACAACCTTTTCAATTCAACTCCAATTATCTTGGAAATTTGCCATTATCTTACTCATAGGTTAATTAAAGCATTAGAGGAGGAATCATGCTTCCTAATTTTTAATTTAATTATAATATTCATTATTTTTTTATTGAAATATGGATTTTTCAAAGGTAATTTATTCTAATAAGTAAAAGTAAACCATTTACTTGTGTGCAAATTATTGGATGTTCAATTAAGTCCAAGGAACACTTAAGAATTTTTTTTTTGAATTTTTAAATATATATTGTTTTTTATGAACATCTTAATTGAATTTGCTGATTTAATTAAGGAGAATTATATTTTAATTTTAAAATAAAAATTAAGATTTATATTTTTCAAAGACATCTCTGACCTCAAGGAGTTCAAAGAATGTGTCTTTTTACTTTTTTATGATTTTTTTATTTAATTATTATAATTATTTTATTCAAAAAATTATGCAAAATTCATTTTTAAGCATTTAAAATTTTATTTTTATGTCTTAAAAGATTAGGAATAATATTTCAAATGGTTTTAAATTATTATGAAGTGATTTGTGATAATTTGGTGCATTTTCATATTTTTGCGATTTTTGGCAATTTTGTAAATATTTAAAATTAAGGAAAATGATGAAAAATCAAATGCTTACTTAAATTCAATTTTAATTTTCTTGAATGCCTCTGGTCACGAGAAACACATAGAACCACTTTTTATAATTTTTTGTCCTTTAATTTAATTTATATAATTATTTTAGTCCAAATATCATATTTAGCCTAGAAAATTAAGTTTAGTGGGTAAATTAGTTCAAAATGATTTCAAATTTTTACAGAGAGTTAATATTATCATAGATTTCAATTTGGGTCAATTTTCATGAATTCTAGAGTTATTTTTTAATTATTTAATTTTTAGTTAGTTTTAATGACATGAATTAAGGACTTGTGATTTAATAATAATTAAATTTATGTTTTATTTTTCCTAGGTCCTCTCACCATAGTAAACCTACCAAAATAATCCTCAATTTTTTTTTATTTGTATTTTATTTTATATAATTATTTTAAAAAAATTAGGCCACATAACATAGAAAATTAGAGTTTCCAAGTTAGAGATGCTTTCTGACCTTGGAAAAAAATCAGAGAACATCTCTAATGACAAAAGGAATGAATCCTCAAAATCTCAATCCATGATGACAAATATTTACTTAAATATAATTTAAATATTTTTTTTGGTTTTTAATCAATTTAAAATTAAACATAAGTCAAAAAATTATAAATTTTAGTCCACATGATTCTCCTCCGTTCACTGAGCAACATGATATTTTTATTTTATTTTTAAGATTTTTCTACACAATGTTATGAATTTTTCAACTTTTCTAATTTAAATAAATCCTAAATATCCTAAATTCCTGATACACAAAAAATATATGCATTTTTAGACCCATAGTTTATGCTTATTTTTTGTTATATTGCGCTTTCATATAAAGCATTTTCATGTTTTATTGCATGTTATTGATTTTTAGGACTCGAAGCAAAAAAAAAAGTAAAATGATGAAATTTGGAATCAAAATAGATAAATTAACAAATTGCTCAATGCCGACGGTGCCAGACTTGGCACCAAAGGCCCCGACAGAGACCACGGATTTAATTAAAAGGCCACTTGCGCTGACGACACCAGTGTTAGTGCACGCCCTGTTTCAAAAAGATTCGATGAATTTGGACGCTTTTTGAAAAGTTTTTGGATGCACCAATTGGAGAACTGATCCTAGGCTCAATTTAGAACCAAAATTGATCAGAAAATAGGCCTTTCTTCATCCTCCTTTGTCTTTATTCGACCTTAGTCCCCATCCATCGCCCCTTTTGCTCACTTCTTATCATTCCACGCATTTAGTGAGTTATTTTATATATAGTTTTGAGTTTGTGTGGTGAGTTTAAGTGTGAATTATTCTCTAAGAAGTTTTGGAGAGAAAGAGAATTGAGAAATTTCTTCTTCCTACATTTTCTAAGGGAGGCTACAAGGGATTTTCTTTGAGAAAGATTTTCAGATAGGTGTCGTTTGTTTATAATTGTTGTATGAACTTTTTTTTTATATGAAAATTGTTTTTTGTTATATCTTTCTCATGACGTCTGATTAGTTTTCTTTATCTTTGTCTCAACTATGAGATATGGTGAAATGAAGAGATAATTCAGATGTTCAAATGTTAAAATTTATAGTAAATTATGATATTTTTTTAACTCCACTCTTAATTTACCTTTTGATCTCGACAATTGAATTATTAAAATATGTTATGATACATATAATCCAGGAAATAGAAAACAAGTTCTATAACAGATTGAGAATCACATTTAATTTCATGAAGGAGTATTTTGTTCATGGAATTAAGTGCAAATAAATAAGAAAATATACTTTGTTGGGTGTAGAATTAGAGATTTCTAGGTGACAGAATAAAAACCCATAATTTGATCTTAGTTTATAAAAATTGGGAGCTCTAGAGTGGGAGCCAGTTTCCTCCTAGTCTAGCCACGGATTTAGGGACTAAACCTAAGATTAGCCAACGATTTTCTATGACACTGAATCAGAGTAGAGAATTAAAATTGTTCCTATTTGGCATAATACATATTTAAACCATATATCTCATCTCATTTCACCAAAAACTCATTGTAGTGAAAATAATGTTTTTTCATAATAGAAAACTTCATCAGATAAACATTTATTAAAAGTTATTAGTTTTAAACCCTACTTCTAAATTCTGCTAGTAGTTAAAAATTTAGCTTGATAGTATCTTAAACATTCAAAATTAATGAGAAGAATTTCATTTTACTTCTGTGAATTTATTAGTTAATTTATCATTTTAAATTTAAACCTTCCTCAATTGATCAATATTTGAGACGTAAAAAGAAATTCCTATATTACTTGATAACCATACATATACCTCTGTATTATCAATATTTAGAATACCAACATCAAGTGCTTAACATTATTATTCATAAAATAAAACATCAAATTTTTGGCACCATTGTAAACCAGAGTCCAATTTATAAATTTTACCCAACTATATTTCCATTGGTCAAGTTTGTCGAGCCATTATCGGGGAAGACAACGGTAAATTAAATAGATTTAGCAAATTAGAAAATTTAGAGATAAAAATATACAAAATACAAAAAAAATCAATATATATATATATATATAATTAAGAATCTAAGAAAATATCTAACAATACATTTAAGAAATGTTTCTTTGCTTATTATATTTGTTTATGCGAAATATTGGATATGAAGCTTTAGTACCTTACTATTCAGAATTAGAACATACTATTACAAAAAATTCAAAAACAAAAAAAAAAAGAAATTAAAAATTTGAACAACATGGCGAATAGCTTAGATAGTCAAATAATTGAAAATCAACAAAGAACTTTAACAGATTATGCTAATCTAACAACAGATGAAATTCACTTAACTATTCAAAATCCTGATGCTGCTACTAATTCATTTGAGCTTAAACCTGCAATTATCTAAATGGTACAAAATAATTAGTTTGGAGGAACACCTACTGAAGATCCTAACTTATATCTTGCTAGTTTTCTTGAAATTTATACTACTTTTAAATATGACGGAGTGTCTAATGATGTTGTTAGGCTTAGACTTTTCCTTTTTCATTAAGGGATAAAGCCAAAGCTTGGTTAAATTCATTAGCACATAGATCTATTTGAACTTGGGGAGAACTATCACAAAATCTTTTGGCTAAATATTTTCCACTCTGAAAAATTGCTAAGCTTAAAAACGATATTACATCTTTTTGTCAATTTGAAGGGGAATCGATATATGAAGCCTGGGAAAGATTTAAGGATCTCCTTAGAAAATGTCCACACAATGTTATACCAGATTGGTTAATATTTCAAACTTTTTACAATGGAATAGTAGGATCAGTTAGATCTATTATAGATGGTATTGCAAGTGGATCTTTAATGTCAAAATCTTTTGATGAAGCATAACCTTTAATAGAAGAAATGGCTACTAACATTTTTTAATGGCCCTCTGGACGAGTAAATCCTATGAGTAGCTAGTATTCATGACTCTGATGCAATTGTCTATATTAGCATCACAAATTTCTGGTATATCAAAAAATATAGATCAAATTGGAGTGAACTATTCTCAAATACCACAAGTATTAGATGAAAATTCACTTGGACAGATAATTAATACTCAATCATCTTATGAAACTTTAAATACTATTAATAATTAAAATAACAATCCCTATTCTAACTATTACAATCATGGATAGAAAAATTACCCTAATTTTAGTTGGAATAATTATAACAATTCAATGAACCCCTCAAGAAATTTAAATAATCAAGGAAATATGAATTAACAACCTTATTATCCACCTGGATTTAACTCTAACCCTAACCCACAAGTTAAGGAAAAGAAGTTGAAAATGGAAGAAGTAATGTTAAATATAGGAAATCAAATAAAAAATCAAGGGACTACTATTAGAAATATTGAAAATCAATTATGACATATTGCTACTGCTTTTAGTAACAGACCTTTAGGAAATTTTTCGAGTACTGTGGAAGTTAATCCCAAGAGCAAATTAAAGCTATTCAATTACAAAGTTGAAAATAATTTGAAACAAGAATCTAAAGAGAAACTGAAGTTAATAAAGAGAAGGAAGAGACGAAAAGTGACCATAATGAAAATGAACAAACATAAGTTCTTAATAAATTAAAAGATCCATTACACATAGTGAAGAGTGTAGCGCTATTATACAGAAGAAACTTCTTGAAAGTTTAAAAGATCCTGGTAGTTTTACTATAGCTTATGCAATTGGTGAAAAGTTTTATGGAAAAGCCTTATGTGATTTAGGAGTGAGTATCAATCATATGCCTCTATCGATTTTCAAACGTTTAGATTTAAGAGAGATTTCCCCTATTATTAAAACTCTTCAATTAATTTATCGATCAATAACCTACCCTAACGGAGTTATAGAAGATGTATTAGTATAAGTAGATAAATATATTTTCCCTGTAGACATTAGAGTATTAGATATGGAGGAAGATAAAGAGATTCCTATTATTTTAGGGAGACCATTTCTTGCAACAAGGAGAGCTGTGATAGATCTGAAAAAAGGAAAATTAATAATGAGAGTTAATGATCAAGAAGTTATAATAAATATTGCAAAAACTATGAAATATTATCAAATAGAAAAGTATAATGAATGTTTTAGGATGAAAATTATTGATTATCTAAGTAATGAGCAATTTAAGAAAGAGTTTGAAAAAAAAAAAATAACGCAAGAAGAATTTAGAGAGAATAAGAATAAAATAAAAGAAGAAAATTTAGATTATATTCAAGATAAATTTGAAACTTCAGATTTTTTGGAAAATGTTAATAAAAAGCTTATTCCTTCAAGTATTAAATCACCTGAACTTGAACTGAAAATATTACCTCATTTAAAATATGTGTTTTAGGAGATTCATCTACTTTGCTGGTTTTTGTATCTTCTGAGTTAACTAAAATTTAAGAACAAAAATTAATAGAAATGTTAGAAAACTAGAAAAAGTCTTTTGTATGGTCTTTAGGAGATATCAAAGGAATTTGCCCTTCAATTTGTATGTACAAAAATTTATTAGATGAGCAATATGAACTAAAGCTAATCCTCAGAGGAGATTAAAACCAATAATGAAAGAAGTTGTTAATTTTTTTTTTTAAAATGGTTAGATGCTGAAATTATATATCCTATTTTGGACATCGCTTGGGTAAGTCCAATTCACTGTGTTCCAAAGAAAGGAAGAGTGACCATTGAAGTGAATGAGAAAAATGAATTAATTTAAATAAAACAAATTATTGGTTGGTGAATTTGTATTGACTATGGAAAATTGAACCTGACCACTAGGAAAGATCACTTTCTTTTACCCTTTCTAGACCAAATGCTGGATAGATTGGCTGGAAATAAAGATTACTGCTTTTTAGAAGGATATAACGGTTATGATCAAATTCCAATTGCTCTTGAGGATAAGATAAAGCAACATTTACAAGCCCTTATGAAACATTTGCTTTTCGTGGAATGTCTTTTGGACTATCTAATGCACTTGCAACATTTTAAAGATGTATGATGTCAATATTTAGTAATTTGATTGAACATGGAATGGAAGTATTTATTGATGATTTCTCTGTGTTCGTGAATGAATGTTTCAAATAATTTAGAATAAGTTTTGGAATGATGTGAAAGAATCAATCCAGTACTATATAGGGAAAAATGTTAAATTATGGTTGCAGGAAGAATTGTAACTGGGCATAAAATTTTTGAAAATGACATGGAAGTAGATCCAGCAAAATTCAAGTTATTTAAAAATTACACCACCGACTACGATTAGAGGAGTAAGAAGTTTTCTAGAACATGTTGGTTTCTACAGGCGTTACATAATTTTTTTTTCAAAAATAACTAAACATTTATGCCAAATTTTAGAAAAAGATACAAAATTTGATTTTAATAAGGAATGCATAAATGCATTTAAACTATTAAAAGAAAAATTAATTACTACACCTATAATAGTCCTTCCTGATTGGGAGATACCATTTGAAATAATGTGCGATGCTAGTGATTATGCTATTGGAGTTGTTTTAGGACAAAAACACAACAAAGTTTTTAAAGTAATATATTAAGATAGTAAAACTTTGATTGATGCTCAAATTAACTACACTACTGAAAGAGAGTTATTAGCTATTGTTTATGCCTTTTAATAAATTTAGACCTTATTAGATTGGAAATAAATGTATAAGGCATATAGATTATTTTGCTATCAAAAACTTGATGCAGAAAAAGGAAGCTAAACGAAGATTAATTAGATGGATACTTCTATTGCAAGATTTCAACATTACTATAGTTGATAAAAAGGGAAATGATAATCAAATAGTTAATCATTTGTCTAGACTATAAAAAAAAAATATAAACTAATTTTGCAAATGAAATTTTAGAAAATTTCCCTGATGAATAATTATATAGTTTTTATTAAATAAATACACCGTGGTATGTCGATAGAGTAAATTACATTTTAAGTGATATTCTACCACTGGATAATAAGAATCAATGATTAAAGAAATTTATATATGATTTAAAATTCTATTTTCGGATGATCCATATTTATATAAACAATGTAAATATCAAATTATTAGAAGGTGTGTGCCTTATGACGAAACTCAACAAATAACTAAAAGATGTTATGATTTTGAATTTGGAGGAAATTTTGGAACAAATAGAACTGCTTATAAAATTTTGTAGGCTGGATTTTATTGGCCTACTCCTTTTAGAGATGTTAATGAATATAATAAAACATGTGATATATGTCAGCAAGTAGGAAGCATTTCTAAAAGAAATAAAATGTCTTTAAATTACACATTGGAGGTTGAAACTTGTAATGTGTGGGGATTTGATTTAATGAGACAATTTATGCCTTCCTTTGGAAACTTATATATACTACTTGTTTTTTATTATATGTCCGAATGGATTGAAGCTATTGTTGTACCTAAATATGATGATAGGAGTGTTTCTAAATTTTTAAATAAAAATATTTTTACACGATATGGAATGTTGATAGTAATTATTATTGCAGATGGAGTAACCCACTTTAGAAATAGTAGAATCGAGAAGTTGATAAAAAAATATAATAATATGCATAGATTCTCTGCTGCTTATCATCCTCATACTAGCGGTCTAGTAGAAATATAAAATTGTGAAATAAAATAAATTTTAGAAAAAAATGGTAAATCCCTATAAATTGGATTGGTATGCTATATTAGATACTGCATTATGGGTATACAAAACTGCTTATATGACACTTATAGGAATGTCCCCATATAGACTTATTTTTAGAAAAAAATGTCACTAACTAGTAGAATTGGAGCAGTTTGGGCTATTAAAGAATTTAAATTTAATATAAAAGTTACTGATGAGAAAATATTATTGCAACTCAATAAACTTGAGGAGACTAGAAATGAAGCATATGATAATGCAAAAATATATGAAGAGAAAATGAAAATATGATATGATCGGAAGATTATGAAGAAGAAGTTTGAACCTGGATAAGAAATTTTATTATATAATACAAGATTGAGGTTATTTCCAGGAAAACTAAAATTCAGATGGTTAGGACCATTTAAAGTGACTAAAGTCTTTCATTATGGAGTTTTTGTTATTAAAGATCCTAAAATTAGAGAAATATTTAAAGTTTTTGGGCATTGATTGAAACAATATTATGAAGGACACATACCACAATTTAAAGAAGTTTTAATGTGAAGTCATTCTGACTAAACAATAGTATGTCGAGCTAACGACATTAAACCAAGCGCTGTGTGGGAGGCAACTCATACATAAGTCTATATATCTATATATTATTACTTTTTTGTTAACAATTGTATTTATATCTTAGGAAATAATAGTATTCTTGAGTGCTACACAATTTTATCTATCATAAATTAAGATAAATATTGGTATTAGAGGAAAAATTTGAATTGAGTTAATAAAAAATATATATATATAACGCGAATTTGGCCTTTGGCGCCAATGACACCAGAAAGGGCGTCGACAGTGCTCACCTAATGAACCATGGTGACGATAGTGCCATCGGAGTACCGATGATTTTTTGAGGAATTTTTCACATGCAGAGCAGATTTGGTGGAATTTGGTGTGATTTTGCTCCTCAATAATCACTGAGAGATGTTTTAAAGTCCTAAGAACTGCATTGGATGTCCAGAAACTTCTTAATTTCAAATTCCATGGCTTCCACTTCCAAAAATACTTCAAGGTGTGGAGTTTTTAATAGAAGAAAGTTTATCAGTTTTGACACAAGGAGATTATACTACGTAGTCATCACAAAGAAGAGAATTATCAATGAGAGAGCCTTTGTCAACCATGGATTGAGTAATCCATGTTCATAGATTGAGAAAATCATTGTGCAAAGATGTTAGGAAGTTCTGTGTTACACCACTGTTGCAGTTTTAGTACAATTGGTAAAGGAATTCTATGCTAACTTACTTAGAATGACCTAAGAAGTCATCTTCGTTCGTGGTAAGGCTATACCATTTACTTCGGCTTGAGTTAATGATTTTTATATGATGGAAACCGTTTCAATTTGTCTTTATACAAATTTTATCCCAATAAGAGATATGATACAAAAAGTATATATATTTTTTACGGATGAAAATGATAATTGGGAAATGAGAGATGAGGGATACGTTAGTTTTACTGCTTCACTGCTTAATCTAATATCAAAACAATGACATTTCTTCATATCTGAAAATTATTCCCTACCATGAAGATTAGTAGAGTTCTAAAAGAAAGTGCTATTTTAAACTATTACATTCAAATGGAGAAACCCATTAATGTGGGGTTAATTATTTTCAAATTTTTTATGGGTATTATTATGAATGGGAAAATACATGGACTCGGGCTTTCTTCCATAATTTTACTTCTTTGCAGTCAATCTCAAGTTCCATATGAAACTTGGGAAAAATTTTTATTACATTGGGAGCCCATGATTCCTATTGATGGCAATTATATAGGAAATAGAAATGAAGCATTAGATGTTATTTGGATCATTCATCACACACTTCAACACCATTAATGCCACTAACAGTTGAAAGTTCAATGACTTTGGAGAAGAAAATGAAGAAAAAAGAAAGAGAAATTTAAAGTGTTACAAGTGCAATAAGAAATCTTAACTACCTTTTTGATCACCTAGATTTGAGAATGAAGGAGAACATTGATCATACTGGGACAATTGAAGCAGGATTGGTGCAGATGTTCAAGAAAAATGGATGGATCGATGAAAATTTAACTTATCGATTCCCATACCGACCATTCTACAATTTGTATGTCTATTAATGGTGTATGAGAGATATTAAAGGAGGAGAAAGTACTGAAGATGAGGAAGAATAATTAAAAAAGTTGAACTCTCTACTAGTTTAAAATACTTATGTAATTGTGTGGATTTGATTTACTCTAATTTGCATTAGAACTCTTTTTGTGTGTATAGTTTTGTGTCAGTGTTCTAGTGTTGTGGCTTGATTTTGCCATTGAATTATAATTTAGTTTTCATTAAGGATGTGGAATTGTGACTAGAAAAATGTATTTGTAAAACGTCTATTTTCATTTATAAAAGTTAGTTTGGTGTTGTTTGTGAAAATGCTTATTTGTGAATTATTTTTAGATGAAAATTAGTGTTCAAAAAGACTAAATAGACTTCGAAGTAAATTGAAAGCAAATTAAAATTTGAAAAACAAAAAATCAAAATATGAATTTATGGGGACTGGCGTCAACGACGCCAGCATTGGCGCCGACAGCGCCCTCGACCTGAACCGACCCAAAAACCCTTAAAATTTGTGATTTCCATACTAAACTGCCATTTTTAACCTTTGAGTCACCTTCAACCTCAAATTTTTGCACCTAGGGCTTGCTATTGCTTAGATTTGAGGCTATTTTAAGGAAAACAATGTTTAGATTTCAACTTCTCTAGGTAAGAGCTGCACTTTAAACTCAAAATTTTTTATTTTTACCAAGGATTTATCTTACAATGCTAAGATCCAAAATTTTGAGATTTTTTTCCTTTGGTTAAGAACTCTTAAGTTTATGTTTAAAATGTTCCACATTGTGATTTTCGGAATTCTTTGGAATTTATTTGGATTTTATCAAATTTTGGTAGATTTACCATGGCACATAGAATGGCAAAGGAAAGAGAAAGGTAGATATTGATGATCAAAAGTTTGTCAACTATGAGGCCAACTTTTACTTCAATAGTCTACTTACAACTAAAAAAGTGATTCTGGATCAAGGATTTAAAAATCTGGGTTGAGAAGTTGAAAGATTAATCAATGCTCAGTGGTGGGAGAATTTTTGCTACTTTACTGCTGGGGCGATTATTGGTGTAGTGAAAGGTTTCTATGCTAATTTCAAGGAAACTTCTAAAGACTATGTGTTTATCTGAGGGAAAATGGTGGAGTTTACTCCAAGGAAGATTAATGAACCTTTTCAGTTAGAAGATGTGCATAGCTGCCAGTACAAATCATTTTCTACTACAAGTGAGGCCTTGGATGAAGTTATTTCATTTCTTACTTATGGAAGAGGAACTTGGAAGGTGAAGAATGGTGTTAAGGTAAACCTTCCTTTTTCTATTTTAAATGTAGTATCTAAGGTCTAGCATTATATTTCTGGAAGAATGATACCAACAAATCATCATTGTGAGTTTAGAAAGGATAGAGCCATCTTTAACTTCTGTATCCAACATATGAAAATGATAGATGTAGGCTCTATTATTTATAGGAACACTCGATCTATCTCTTTTGGAGAGGCCACTAGAGGTTTAGCATAACCTTCACTGATCTTCACACTCTGTGAACAGGCATGAGTTGATTATGGAGCAGATGAGCAAAGGATTGAACCTCTAAAACTGATTGGGTCTGCCAATATAAAGACTTATGAATCTCATGTTAAATGGAGATATGGAAGTAGGACTAAGGAAATTCCTTCTACTTCAAGTACTTCTAGTACCCTTACTACTCAGGAACTAATGAAGAAGATGACGATCCAACAGAGAGATATCTTAAGACTAGATAGTAGAATGGAAAATATGGAGGCTAGACATGCTCACAATGATTATTTGATACGACAGAAGTTTGAATATGATGCTTCTTATAATGATGCAATGGTCAAATACATGAGGGGTTCTCACTTAGTTCAGTTTCCTACTCACCATGTTCTTACTCCATATCAGCAACAGAATTTGGATGTGGAAGAAGAAGAAAAAGATGATGATGATTGGTGATGCTTTAGTTAGATTTTTGTTTAGTTTATTTTTTGTTTAACATTATTGTTGAGACTATTTGTTTTTTAGATGTGTAAAACTTTATTTTAAATGTTATGTTAAATTGTGTACTGTATATTTGTGAGACTGTTTTTACATTGGGAACCATTTGAGTATTGTTATTAGTTTTTAGTAGATTGTTGGATGTATTTGTTGTTAACTCTTTCTCAGAAAATTTTTATATGTATTATGTATTATTTAATGTTTTAAGGCTTGTAGCTTTTCATATTAGCATATGCAATATTTTAGAGATAAGTTTCAAATCAGAACCTTAAACAAATATGTCCTTTCTTTATGTATTAAATTTTTTCCTTCACCCTTTATTTTTCTATTTTTAATGCAAAATCTTTTAAAAATTTAAGTTTGGAGGGGGGGGTAGGGGGGATGAAGAATATGTTTAAAAAATTTTTAACATGACCTTTGGTACTAGAGGGTAACTTTAGATAACTACATTTATGTTTCTAAATACATAGTAAACTTAAGTAAAAGTTTTTAAATACTAAAAACTAATTTTAGAGATTAAGATATTTGGTATGAAAGAATAAGATTATGTTTTTTTTATTTTAAGTAAAGGAATTTGTATTTTTTGAAATAATAAAAATCTTAGAGATTCATTTAAGAAGAAAAAAATAAAATTTTATGAAAAATCTTTAAAGCTAATATAAATTTATAAATTGAAGGAATGTGAAAATTTTTTGACTTTAAGAAGAGGATAGTGAAGTTCAAAATCATTAAAGGCTATCCAAATATAGTAATCCTCACATAACAAAAGAGAAAATAAAAGAAAAAAGATTGAAAATGATCCTGAAAAAAATGAAGAAAAAATAAGAAGAAAAGAAAAGATGTGAGGAGAAGCTTGAGGAGATGTCTAAAAAAAAAATTTGCTTCACTAGAATCAACTTAAAGAAGAAGGCTTGGCTACATTTTTTAAACTTATATTTAAGTATTAGCATATTTACTAGTAAAGTTTAATGAGGTTATTTTCATATTAATGTTCTAGCTGGCTTTAATATGAATAATTTGCAAATTTCCTCGAAAAGATTAGAGAATAAAAAATCTTAGACTTGACTGCTAGATATTCTTTTACCTTTGGTATTAACTGGAGTTATTTTAAATTTTTCTTAGGTTATACTATTATAATTAGTGGACTAAAATATAGAAATCTAGAAGCTAAAATTGTAGTCATTAGTCATATTTTTATGTACTATAGGACTTACATGAGGACAAGTAACATTTAAGTTTGGGGGATTTTGATACACAAAAAATATATGCATTTTTAGACCCATATTTTATACTTATTTTTGATGATATTGCACTTTAATGGAAGGTAATTTTTATGTTTTATTGCAGTTTGTTGATTTTTAGGACTTGGAGGAAAAAAAAGAAGCAAAAATGATGAAATTTGGAGTCAAAATGGAGAAATTAAAAAATTGTTCAGTGCTGACGACGCCATTTCACAGAGTATGGATTTAATTAAAACGTAGCTGGCATTGTTTGCACTAGTGTAAGTGCAGGCCTTGTTTCTTGAACATTAACAAAATTTGGATGTTTTTTTAAGAGTTTTTGGATGCACCTTTTTGAGAACCAACCCTAGGCTCTATTTAGAGCCAAAATTGATAAGAAAAGAGGTCTTCCTTTGCCCCTTTTTGCCATTGATTGTCCCTTTTTCTCATTTCTTATCATTCCACACCATTACTAAGTTATTTTATAGTTTTGAGTTGGCGTGGTGATTTTTTTGTGTGAATTAATCTCTAAAAAGTGTTGAGACGAAGAGAAGTGAGAGATTTCTTCTTCCTACATTTTCTAAGAGAGGCTACAAGAGATTTACTTTAAGAAAGAGTTTCAGAGAAGTATTGTTTATTTATTATTGTTGTATGAATTTTCTTTTATATATGAAATGTGTGTTTTATTGTATCTTTCTCATGAAGTCTGAGTAGTTTCCTTTTTCTTTCTCCCTAATTTCAGATATGGTGAAATGAAGAGAAAATTCAAATGTGTTAATGTTAAATTTTAAAATAAATTGTGATGTTTTTTCAACTCTGCTTATAATTTACTTTTTGATCTGGCCAATTGAATCATTAAAATATGTTTTGAACAATATGATTGGTGAAATAGAGTATGAGTTCGACAACAGAGTGAGAATCACATTTAATTTCATGAAAGAGTATTTTGTTCATGGAATTAAGTGCAAATAAATAGTAAAATATACTTTGTTGAGTGTAAAATTAGAGATTTCTAGGGTGGCAGACTAAAAATCCCCAATTCGATCTTAGTGTTTAAGAACTAAAGCGAGTTAGCATTCAGGGGAGGGAAGTAGGAGCTTTGGAGTGGGAGTTAGTATCCTCCTAGCCTAGCCACGAATTTAGGGACTAAACCTAAGATTACCCAATGATTTTCTACAACGCTGAATCAGGGTAGAAAATTAAAATTGTTCCTATTTTGCATAATACATATTTAAACCATTTATCTCATATCATTTCACTAAAAACTCATTGTAGTGAAAAACATATTTTTTCATATTAGAAAACTTCATCACATAAACATAGTTTAGTAGTTATTAATTTTAAACCCTGCTTCTAAATTCTGCTAGTAGTTAAAAATTTTGCTTTGATAGTATCTTAAACTTTCAAAAATAGTAAAAGTAATTTTGTTTTACTTCTGTGAATTTCCTAGTTAATTTATCATTTCAAATTTAAACCTTCCTTGTGGGATTGATATTTGAGATATAGAAATAAAGTCTTATATTACTTGATAACAATATGTATTCTTGCGTAGAATACCAACATTAAGTGCTTCACGTTATTATTCATATAATATCACATCAAATTTTTGGAACCATTGTAAAGCGGAGTCAAATTTATAAATTTTACATGATTATATTTCCATTGGTCAATTCTTATTTAAACCAGTCAGCCACCAGCACAACATCGTACGTGTTAAAGCCCTACGCG
This sequence comes from Phalaenopsis aphrodite, assembly GCA_003013225.1. Taxonomy (NCBI): domain Eukaryota; kingdom Viridiplantae; phylum Streptophyta; class Magnoliopsida; order Asparagales; family Orchidaceae; genus Phalaenopsis; species Phalaenopsis aphrodite. The sequence continues at coordinate 783,949 of NEWO01000061.1, forward strand.
GCGCTCCCAGATACGCTGCACTTTTCACCTCAATTGACACACATCTGCACGTTCATACACCTTTTCTTCGTCTGACACCATCCCATTCGTTGGATCAATACACGTGCTAAATAGATGCCATCCATTCATCATCTCCGATAGTTCTAACTCGAGAGCCATCAACACTAAATCGCTTTGATGTCACTCGATACTCAAGGTGATCAAGTGTGGTTTGTTCTTACACATGCATCTAACTAGGACAAACATATCCATATGGTTGATCATGCATGGTATTAAAATTTTCTTCACAAAAACCCATACCGAGCTCGATTTTAAGCAAATTATTCCATACCTTAGTCCAAGAGGTGTAGCCTCGATTGGATTAGTTCCTATGCTTCACCTTGAGTTCACAAACATCCTCCAAGTTGAAATTTGAGCTAATTTTTAGTCAGTGAAGTTGTTTGACCAACAAGTGGTTTTGGTTTGGCCTTGGTGTGGATTAGAAAGCTCAAAATGATAGGGCTTGAGTGAAACTTTAGGGCACCTCAATTTAGAGTTTGAGAGAGTTTGGTGGGATGTCCATGAAAGGTATTGATTTTGGGATATGAAATTAGGCTTGGAAAGTGGAATTTAAGGTTGGAGAATGGTGGGGATGAGCTTCCTTGGGTTGCTAAGAAGTCGGGGAGAATCCTGGCAGAATTTCATTAAGGTTTGAGCACTCTCCTCTTTTGGCCATTGCAAGTGGTCTTATTTGTAGAGGAGGCTATGGTGGTTATCAGGGCTAGATGAGGTGGCAAAAAAGTTGCTTAGGTGGAGGGAAGAAGACCTCCAGTGACCAATAGCAATGAGACAACTCAAGGGGGTTCAATTTTGGATTTACATAATTGGGTCGATTCGGGCTAGGTGTTTTCATGTGGCTGTGGTGGTTGGCCGGCTAGGGTCAAGTCACCTCTCAGCTCAAGTGAGCCAGAGAGGTTGAATGGTGGAGTCAGTTTGGGTTTATAATCGCCCCATTGTGAGAGTCTAATGGAGTATTGAGGTTTGGGCAATTTAGGCTAGGTTGGGTTTGACCCCATAGTAACTTGACTAAACCTGGTCCAAAGGAGGTTAGGGTTGATCTTAAAGCCCTTGAGCTGGTTTTAGTGAGGTCAAATGGCTGTTTTGGACATTGTGTAAGAGATCAAATGCTTTATGAAAAGGGTAAATCCAAGTGCAGGAGAGAAGGAAGAGTGTTCACCTCCACTTGCCAAATTTGGCAAAATTAACTTTAGGATGTCCATAGAAGGCTTCATGTGACCCATCATGATGTGTATGAGGGCATGGAAAAGTTTCATGCAAATACGTGCAAGGTGCTTATCTGGCACACCACACCTATTAGAATAATTTAATAGTTTTGATAATGTTTGGGGGCAAAAGGTTAAATTTGGTATTTGGGTTGGATAAAATCAATTAAGTTTGATAATCATAAAACTACCCTTTTTTGAGTCATGAGACCAAGGGAGCTCTGCTTATGGATCCTCCTCATGCTAGTCTTAGCCAAACCCTACCTCAAGGATAATGGTTTGGGGGACCATCTACATGAGTTTCTAAGGTGAATTGATTTATCATTTTATCGATTTTCTTAATTTTTTAATTATCATGTTTTTTAATTATCAGGACATCTTTTCAATTTTGATTTTTTATGATTAACTATTCGACATTAGGTGTTAGTTTCATCATTAGACCTTCATTGTGTCGTTCTCTGATCGTTACAATTTAGAACTAAAGTGTGGTTATGCAACTTTTCATCAATCACACAAAAAGGCAATTCAAAAAATATGTTGAAATCTATAACAAATTTCATTAAATATGCTTCAAATATGTAGCACAACTGATCATGTGTTGAAATTGCCCAAAACAACATGCTGAGTAGATTTGCAATGACACATATCATACGTTCTCTTTTCTGATGCATCTACAAAAAAGGTAACAACCGTCCATCTGTCTATCTGTCTCATGGGGTATGCTGGAGATCAAGCTAAAATTCTATATCAAGCTTTGCCACATAAGTTCCTTTCACGTGTACTTAGAAGTACAACTATCTCACATCTCATATGGGTGCAGCTCCTCCAACTCTAGATCTGGTTGGAATCCATATAGCTCATTTCCCTTGTCCATTCTTCTTAGTGTGACAAAAAACCTGTAACACAACACTCCAGAAATGCAATGCTTTGCTAAATCTACTCCATTTCCTTTCAATACTAGCACCGAACCAAGTCTCTACTTAGATATGTTAATATATATAAAAACATGTGATCAATGTCAGCGAGCAGGCATTTTTTTTAGAAAAAATGAAATTCCCCTAAATTTTACTTTGGAAGTTGAAATTTTTTAAGTTTGGGGATTAGATTTTACGTGACCAATTACATCTTCATTTATAAATATATAAATATTAATTGCAGTGTACTATATCTCAATGTTGATTAAAGCAATAACTTTACCTCGATGTGATGCTCGAAGTGTTTCAAAAATTTTAATAGAGAATATTTTTACAAGATATGAAATGCCGAGAATAATAATTAAAGATGGTGGATCTCACTTTTAGAATAAACGAATTAAAAATTTGGTGGAAAAATATGATATTATACTTAGGATTACAACTATTTATCATCCCAGACTAGTGGTCTAGCAGAAGTATCTATTCGTGAGGTTAGAAGATCTTTGGAGAAAACAGTAAATCCTAATAAAATGGTTTTATCTGTGAGATTAGATATCGTATTATAGGATTATATGAAATCTTAAAAGACACCCATAGGAATGTCCCTATATAGACTAATTTTTGGGAAGACTTGTCACTTAGTAGTAAAGTTGAAGCATAAAACTTATTGAGCTTCTAAGGAGTTAATTTTAATTTCAAAGATGCTGGTTAGAAAGGATTATTGCAACTGAAAGAGATTGAAGTGATTAGGAATGAATCTTATGATATTGCTAGGATTCATAAGAGAAAATGAAAGAAAGGCATGATCAAAAGATAATAAAAAAATAATTTAAGCCTGGATAGAGATTTTTATTATACAATATAAGTTTGAAACTTTTTCATGGAAAACTGATGTATAAGTTGACAGGGCCATTCACAATTGCAAAGTCTATCCCTAAAGAGTTTTTATATTAATGATCACAAGACTAAAATGATATTTAAAGTGAATGGGCACAAATTGAAATGATATTTTGATGGTAATCAACCCAATTTTAAGGAGAAAGTAATGTTGGGTCACTCAGAGTAAGGACTTGGATTGTCAGGCTGACGACAATAAACCAAGCACTTTGTGGGACGCAACAAATATTTTTCTTTGCTTCTATTGCTTATTTATTTTTATAAGTTGTGATTACCAAGTCTTTGGTAATGTTCATAAAAAAGTGTAGGATGCTCAGAATATTATTGATTCCTTGGAGGCCAAACTTGATGTTTCTCCTCATTTGATGGATACAGTTGCTTAGGCTCGTCTTGATTTAATGGATGTTTTTGCCTTAGAGGAAAATTTGTTTTAGCTGAAAGCTAATGATTCTTCATTTTTTTTAGGGGAAAGAAACACTAATTATTTTAATGCCACCCTTAAGCACAGAAGAAATATCAATAGCATTTTAAAAATTAAGAAGGAAGATGAGAGTATATTAACTAATATGGAAGAGATTGGAGATAGTGTTGTTAGCTATTTCACTGAGCTTTTTCATTCCTCTACTCACACTATGCCTGTTGACCCCACTCATTTTGTGGATGAGTATAATTATGCTATTAATCTCTTTTTGGCTTATCCTTTTGATGAGCAGGAAATCTTGATTGCTTTCCAATCTATTTTCCCAAACAAAGCTCCTAGCCCTAAAGGTTTTTCTTCTACTTTTTACATCCATTCTTGGGAGGTTATTAAGAAGGAGGTTATTCTTGCTATTCAAAGCTTCTTCGTTGGATATAATCCTGATAAATATTTCACCTCTACTTTTATTGTGTTTATTCCAAAAGGTAATGATAAGATTTCTTGGGACAACTTCCATCCACTTTCTCTCACTACAGTGATATCTAAAGTTAAGGGTACAATTATAGTTAACAAATTGCAGCCTCATCTTACTCATATTTTTGCTAATCAATAGTTGCTTTCATCAAGGGTAGGGATATTATAGATAATATCCTTTTAGCACATGAGATGATTGAAGAGTTGGACAAAAAGTACTGGGGGGAAACAAGGTCCTTAAATTGGACATAAAGAAAGCTTTTGACACTATTAGCTGGGACTTTATAATTAAGATTATGAAGGCTAAAGGCTTTATACAGGATTTTTGCTCTCATTCAGAGGTGACTGTCTAATAATAGCCATAGTGTGATGGTTAATGGTAAAGCTCATGGTTTCTTTGCTGCTAATAGAGGTATTAAGCACGGAGATCCCCTTTCTCCCACTAATTTCAAAATTGCTTTTTATTATATATCTAGGCTTATTAATAAGCTACAGTGAGCATCCTTATCTTCAATTCACTCATAAATCTAAAGTTATGGTGAGTCACCTTGCCTACTCTGATGATGTCATATTATTTTTAAATGCTAGCAAACTTGCTATCAAAGCTACCATGTCCTTGTTAAAGGATTAGCAAAACATTTCAGGTATGATGTTCAACATGGCTAAGTGCTCCATTTATTTTGGCAAAGGTGCTCCTTCTAACACAAATGCTTGGGCTTAAAACTTCACTGGCTGTAAAATCTCTCAGCTACCTATAAAGTATCTTAGGGTCAACATTCTTAGAGGCAGAACTAAGCAAACACAGATGGATGAGGTGATTGAAAAAGTTAAACTAAAGATTAATAACAGGAAAAATGCTTCCATTCTAAAGGGGGTAGGCTCACTTTGTTGAAAAGTGTCATATGCACTCTTCCAATGTACACTACCCAAGTTCTCAAAACATAAAAAAAAAAAAACACTCAAAAGAATCTTGAAACAATCTTTTACAAGTTTCTTTTGAAGGGCTCTAAATCATCTAAAAGTTGGACTACTTGGCACTACACTTGGAAGTCTCTTTATGCAGGGAGGCTTGGGTTTAAAACATTACAACATACCATTGAAATTAGCATGTGTAAACTCTATTTCAAATTTCTATTGGGGGATTGACTATGGGCTAAATTTATGCTACATAAGTATTGTAAAAATCTTCATCCCTCTAAAGTTAACTGGAGAGTAGGGGATTTTAAGCTTTGGAAGACCATTATTGCTGCACGAGATGTAGCTTCTCATTTCATGTTTTGGGACATTGGAGATGGTAGTATTTGCTTCTGGAAGGATGATTAAGGTATCTATATGTATTCTACTTTGCCAACTTCAGGTTATGATGCTAATTTGCTAGTCTCAGATTGTTGAATTGATGGTGATTAGAATTTAATAGTGCTGAATGCTTTAATTGGTAGAATTTAATAATGCTGAATTCTTTAGTTTGTGAGATAGCTCCTACAATTGCTACTATTCCTAGTCATGCTCAAGATAAGGATGTTCCTCTCTGTTAGCATCGTGTTTGAACATCTATTACTAAATTGCTTTACTCAAATTTGTACTCTATTACTCCTTCAAAATGGCATGTTTTCACTTGGCATAAATATATTTCACCATCTATTTCATTTTTTCGTTGCAGATTTTTTCATAAATTGCTCCCTCTTGATGATATACTTAAGTTCAAAGGATTGAAACTTGCATTATTGTTATAATTGTAAAAAAGATGTTGAATCTTTCAATCACTTATTTTTTATTGTCTTTTTGCTAAATAGGTTTGGAAATTTATTGGGTGTTACTTTGGTATTATTTGACCCTCAAATCTGACTCTTAAATCTGCTATTAGGACTTGGAAGGATTTTGACCCTTCTTTAAACAAGAACTTTTACTTTCCTGTTATAGTCTTATGGTTTATCTAGTTAGCTAGGAATAGTCAAAAATATCAAGCTTCATGTCACACTCCCTCCACCGCATCTATTTTAGCAATGGATTATTTTAAAAAGGCTTGGAAGTTTTCCATTGGACAAGATGCCTCTCCTACTATGGGTAGGGGTAGGAAACCTATTTTGGTTAAATGGGCATCACCCCCCAAGTCTGGTTTAAAGTTAGTGTTGATGGGAGTTATTCCAAAGCCTATATGGCATGGGAGAGCTGCTAAGAGATGATTCTTGTAATTGCATTGCTTATTTTGCTTTACCTTGTATTGCTAATTCTTCTCTTGAGGTAGAGACTATAGTTGTGCTTGCTATACTTCTAATTGTTGCCTCTCTCAATTTAAATGGCATTAATCTAGAAACTGATTCTGAAACACTGTTTATCATTCTATCTGCAAAGCTCAAACAACGATGGTATATCTTATCCATGTTAAGAAGAATTTGGTATATTATAGAGGGGAAACATCTAAATATACTATATTCATTTACTTATAGAGAGGGGAACCGGTCTGCAGATTGGCTAGCTAAATGGAGGGTGCAAAGTGCTACTCTTGGGGATAATCCATAAACTTATAAAAAGTAATTTGGAAGCCCCTTATGTTAGATTTTAAGTTGCTACCCTTTTATTTTGGCTCCTATTCAAGTAACATGGGACTGGCTTTCGCTATATTGGAATGCATATTTCTTTGTTTCTTGGATTTATTGTTGTGGGGTTTTTTATTCTATTTTTGGTTTTTCTTGCAATGAGTTGCTCTTTTAGTTATATATATATATATATATATATATATATATATATATCAAGTGAAGGAGTTTCTTATGAATCCCTACATGATGAAGTAAAAAAGACTAGTACAAACATGAGAAAGGGGGCTGGGGAGTCCTCTTCTTGGTTCAATGCAGGAACCCAAGAGTTCCCCCAAAAAAGGCTAAATATCACCCCCTAAAAAGGAAAAAAATTACAATAACTCAAAAGAGAGAGAAAAAGAATGTAATATTATATCTTCCCCACATTAATCATGTGTCCTTATAGGCCATTCTGATGTGGGGGAAATCTAAGTTATCTCCTTGCAGCAGATAAATGAGAGCAGGTGGAGGGTTGACAACAACCTCAGTCTCATTAGAGTGTGATCCAAGTTGAGCCAACCAATTTGTAGGCTGGTTTCCTTCCTTATAGATGAAAGTGAACTGGATTTGTATCTTGCTAGTAAGATCTCTGATTTTATGTAGCCAGTATGAGTAATGTCAGGGAGTCTCATCCTCATGATTTAAAAGGGGAATAATCACAACAGAGTCCACTTCCAGCCAAATCATATTCCAATTAGTCTTAGTGGCAAGATTGATTGCCCAATACACAACAATGAGTTCACTTTCAGTGGCATCATTGACCAGAACAAGAGTATAAAAGTATAGCAGGCACTTACCCAAATGATTTCTGTAGATACCTCCCACACCAGCTCCATTTTTAGTAAAGCTTCCATCAATGTTAATCTTCACCATAGGATGTTTTGGGGTTTTCCAGTAGACTCTGATGACTTGAATAGGTTCAGAATTAATAGGTGTACAGGAGTTGGAAATGTTAGGAAATCTTTTCCAGTTGATCATCTTATGTAGGTAGGTTAAACAATTTCTAGCAGTTTTCCCCACATTTGGATTAGCTTCTACAAATTTGACCTTATTTCTTTCCATCCAGATGAACCAAACAATAGTAAAAGGAATAGCAACATACTTTCTTTTCTGCCAGTACAACCAACAATTGACCAGCCTATCCCAAGTGAATTCTTTCTCAACAATTGTCAACTGGTTCAAAAATTGTTTCCAAACCAGTTGAGCAAAATTGCATTCAAAGAATAAATGATTCAAAGTTTCCTCCTCCTTCTTACATAAGCAGCATTTAGAGGGACCGCTCAATCCCTTTAGCTCGAGAATGTCATCAGTAAGGATCATTTTATGAAATATTCTCCAACAGAAAAAGGACATAGAAGGGGAAAGAAATTTATTCCATAAATAATCACCCCAGGATGTTTGCTTCCAACTGAAGCTTTTGGAGTATATGGCTTTGGTGAGGCTTTGGTGGGAAGTAGTCTGCCATAAAACTTTATCAGTTGTACTTCTATTAAAGTTTATACTGGCCACTTTAGTAATAGAGTGAGGTTGCTGAAAATTAGATAACTTAACCAGGGACCATTCATCACCATCCCAACAATCAGCCACTTTCAAATCACTGTTGTAGATATTGGTAATGCGGGATAACCAGTCTTTGGGACACCAATTTTCAAGCCAAAACTTGATATCCCCCTTGCCCAATTCCCAATCGTAATTGGTTTCAGCAATATGTCTGATTTTCAGCATTTTCACCCAAATTTTAGAATAACCAATTTTCCTTAGGACCAGTGTGGGGTGCTGATCTTTGCAACACTTACCCCACATGAATTTTTCCCACATAAGATTTTTGGGTTCTAAACTTAATTCAGAGTTTACAAAAATTAATTTGAAGGAGTTGATCAAGATACTTAAATCCAATACCCCCAGCACTTTGAGGTTTAGCAGCTTTTCTCGAGGAAGCCCAATACATTTGCTGTCTTTGACCAGACCACAAAAATTTATTAAATATTCTCTCCAGCTGATTTTGAGTGCTTTTCTTAATGGTAGTCATTTGCAGTATATAAGATGAGAAGGTAGGGATAATGCTTTTTAACAAAGTAATTCTTACCCCATTAAACAAGAAGGTCTGTGTCCACCCATTGAGAAGGCCAGAAATTTTGTTCAAAACCTCATCAAATTGAGTTTGTTTGGTTCTGCTAGTGATAAGAAGCACCCAAAGGTACTTAATTGGGAGTTGAAAAGTTGTGAAGCCAGTATATTCAAATGCCCAATGTTTATGAGTGGAGGATGCATGTTTATAGAAGGCCATCTGACACTTTGCTGAATTGAAGGACATTCCCGAATGAGCTTGGAATTTTTTTAATGTCTGAAAATTTTTTCTGATAGCATTTTTGCTGGCTCTAGAGAATACCATTATGTCATCGGCATACAGTAAATGGGTAATGAGAATGTTGGATCCATGATGGTATTTGTTGTGACTGTGATTCAGCAAGGCTTCATCAAGCATTCTGGATAAGTAATCAATTGCAATTATAAAGATGGTGGGTGACAATGGATCCCCTTGATTTAATCCTCTGGAGTTAGTGAAAGAACCCCTCCCTTGCTCATTTATCAGAATGGACTGTTCATTGTTATGCAACCACCTTCTAATCAAATTACAAAAGTCACTGTTAAAGCCTCTGGCACCCAGAACATCCAATATGAAATCCCAGCTTATGGTATCATAAGCTTTCCTTAAGTCCAGATTGTATACCATATTGCCCCCTCTACAAGTTTTATTCAAATCCTATAAAAGTTCTTGAGCCAAAAGAGTATTATCAATGATGGACCTACCTTTCACAAAGGCTATTTGGTTGGGTTTATATGTAAAGTCCAGGTGAGGTTCTAGCCTATTCACAATGATTTTGCTGATGGTTTTACTAATGACAGTGGTCAAGCAGATAGGTCTGAAGTGGTTCCAATTCTGTTGTATGTTAGATTTAGGGATCAATATAGTGGTGGAGGAACAAAAGTACTTTGGAAGATTATTGCTTTGGAAGAAGCTTGTAACAGCAGCAATAACATCAACCTTAATAATTTCCCAGGACTTCTTGTAGAATTCAGCAATAAAGCCATCAGGGCCAGCAGATTTTTTGCTATCTATGGAGGTGATTGCATTCCCAATTTTCTTTTCATTTTGGATGCCAGTAAGGTTGAGGCCAGAAGTGTAGTTCAGTTCAATAAGGAAGAGTGCCTTCTCAATAGAGGGCTGAAGTTTTGTTCCTGATTGAGTAAATTTTTGTAATAACTTATAGCATCATTAGCTATATCAGTATTGTCATGTAACCACTAGCCTTTGGTATTTTGGATAGCATGGATATTGTTGCACAATTGAAGTCAGTGGTAGAAGTGATACAGATGAAGTCACCCCCTACCAGCCATGCGGAGTCCACCTGTTGGCTGATTTTAATCAACCAATTCCACAGCTCCTTTCTACATTCCTTTGTGCATCCAGCATGGATGAAGGTAGCTTCACCCTTATGTCCATTCATATTGAATGAGAGGTGGACAAATTGTGGACAATCAATTAGAATATTTGAGTTGGTTTCTCTTCTCAAAAAATCCAAATTTTATTATTAGTATTCCCAAAATGGGTGAAGCCAGCAAAATTTTTAATCAGATTTTGAGGGTTCTTGTGAACCATGGGTTCAAGGATAACAATACACCACAATTTTTATTTAAATTTCATGTATAAAACTCTTTTTAGTGACAGAGGGTTAGTTATCCCACTTATATTCCAACAAAGTAGATTAATCATGAAGTGAATGATGTAGGGAAGGCTGGGATCTAGATCTGGTCCTTCCTCTAAGAAGTGGAGAACCATTCCTTGCTCTTGCAGCCATCATAGATTACCTCTGATTGTAATTTTTTCACTTTTATCCCTGGTTTTCTTCTTTTCCTTGTTGTTTTAATTTGCCAATCTTCCTCAATGGTTTGTTTCAATTCAATAATAATTGGTTCCTAGGAGCTTTGTCATGTATCTCTGTGATAATATGCTTCCCCTTCTCAGGTTGCAAGGGGGATGTGGGTGTGACAATTGTGATTTCAATATATTCCTTTCTGATTGGTCTTTGTAGTGGGATGTCAGCTTGACTGTTTGGTTCATATATCTCTCCAAGAGGATCAGCATCTGGTGGGTCATCATTCATGCTTGGGGGTGATTCTTCCAGCCTTTGATTTGTTTCCTGTCTATTTTCTAACATTATTTCTTCAGCAAAACCCCTTGAAGCATTAGTTACAATTCTTTCAGTAGCTGTATTGTTTCTTCCTGTCAGGTTCCTGTTTGGGGGATGTAATCTATAACATTTGTCTACAGTATGACCAAACACCTTGCAATGTGGACAATAGTAAGGTTTTTGTTCAGCTATTACGTCCTGCCAGAAACCTTCAGCATCAGAACCAATCCAAATTCTCTTCAGTTCAGGGAGTGTAATATCTCTTTCAACTTAAATTCTAGTAAGGCCAGGTCTGGCCTTATTATAAGTAGGAGCATCCACTCCTAGAGGTGTGCCTAATGCTCTACCAATGTTAAATAGAGCATTAAGCTTAAAGTAGGGGAGTGGAAGGCCAGGTAATTTGAACAAGAGGGGGACCACAGGAGGTTCATTACTAGGATCAAACCCTGGAGTCCATTTGTTGATCTTCATAACTGTTCCAGCAATTTTAACAGATTGTTTAGCAAACAACCTTGCATAATCTTCCTCAGCTGCCAACTAGATTAGTAGATGCCTCCCATCCAAAAGCGCAATTTTCCAATTGCCTATAAACTTCAGTGATTCAAAGAAACTTCTAACTAGTTCCATTTTAGGATGTCCTAGCTGAAATTTGCCTGCTAAGGTGAACTTAACCTCTTCCCATAAAGCATCAATTTCCTTAGTAGTGAAGTAAACAGCTGTTTCACCTTCTTTAGACCCAAGAGGGTGAATGCAAGGACCACTTCCTTTTCTAGCAGCAGTATCATGGAATTTCTGTGGGAATACTAGAAGGTCATAATCTTGTAAAGTATCAGTTGATTTTCCAACCACTCCTGCATAAGTTGCTTTTGTCCATTGGGAATCAGTGGAAATATCAATCGAAGAGGTCATCACCCTTCCAAAATAAGCAGGAGCTTGTTGTTTAGCTAGACAGTAAAAAACTGTCCAAAAGAAAGCTGAATAACACGCAAAACCACTTCTGTCACCCAAGGAGACAGCAAGCAAAAGAGACCAGTGGAGTTTTCTCTCCAAAGGGAGTTCAGTAAAGAATAAATCCCAAAGGCCAGGGGCAGTGAGAGCTCCCCCAGTATTAGTGAAACAAATAAGAAAAAGAAGCCAATGGAACAGTGTCACTGAAGTGAGCTGAAAATGGAACAACAGTCACCAATGTAACAGTGCCAAGGAACGATTTAAAGGAGCAGTAAAAGGAGAACAACCAGTAAACTCTTTGTTCACCAAAGGCATCCAGTAGGGCAAACTCTACCACCTCCAACTTGAAGCAACAACCACACTCCTTCATCCTGCCAGAAACCCTAGCAGAGCTTCCTCTCTAGCCGCCAGCATATATATATATATATATATATATATATATATATATATATATATATTCTTTATGAATTTTGTGTACTTAAGAGACCTACATAATGAGAAAATAAATTAAAAATTCTTAATTTACCATGTTATATGAAAGATTTAAGAGTCATTTGGATTTAAAACAAAACAGTCCAAAATTAGCTGCCAGAAGCGTCGCGGTTAAAAAAGGACAATTCTTAAAAAGGTTTTGGGTAGTTTTTGGCAGTTTTTATTCCTATTAACTCATGAGAAATGAATTGAGAAGTTATCTAAGAGTGAAAAATGAATGGATAATCACCATTTTTCAAATCTTATGGCTTCTCACTCTAAAGAAACCACTAGATTTGGAATTTTTAACAGGAGCAAGTTTAGCAGTTTTGATGCGCAGGAGTTATATGATCAAGTTCTTGTGAAAACAAGATTAATCAAGGAGTGAGGCTTTGTGAATTTAGGATTCAACATACCAAATACTCGAGTGGAAGAGATTATTGCACAGAGACGCATGAAGTACTTTAGTTTACCGTTGCTGTAATAGTAGTTCATATGGTGAGAAAGTTTTAGACTAATCTTCATAGAATTAACCAAGGAGTTGTCTGTCTGAGGTAGGCGGGTACCATCTAATCTAAGAATAAACGACATGTTTATGGTTGAAAGCATTCCTATTTGTCACTATGCAAATTTTATTCCTACAAGAGACAACATGGATGAACTCTATCGATTCCTTGCCGATGAAAATGCAAATTAGGAGATAAGGGATAATGGACATGAAAGTTCTTCTTCATAATTATTGAATCCTACATCAAAGGTGTGGCAAAACTACTTCTTACTATGAAAATCAGTAAAGTGATGAAGGAAAGTGTGATATTGAATTTTGTATTCGAATCGAAAGAACTATTGATGTGGGTGCTTTAATTTTATAATTTATTTTTGGTTTCATTATCAGTGGATCAACTTATGGGATGGGACATCCTTCAACCATATTCCTTCAATGCAGCCAGTTATAAGTGCCATATGAAAGTTAGGAAAAAGTGACCCAGTGGTTTGTTACAATTGTAATGGAAATGGGGAGGAGAATAATATGAATATTTTTATGGATCAATCATCTCAAAATCCATCACCTATTCAACCCCATTTTCCTTATAGTTGGCATGTTATTTTGAAAAGGATCAAAAAGTTGGAGAAAGAGGTACAAAATATTATGAATTTAATTGTAAATATTTTTAGGATAATTTGGATTGGAGGATGAAGGAGCAATTTGAACATACAGGGCATATTGAAGAAGGTATGGTACGAATGTTTAAAAAAATTCTTGGATTGAAGAAGATTCAATGGACGAATTTCCTCACTTACCATTTTACAACTTGTACATTCGTTACCAATCCATGGGAAACATTCAAGAAGAAGAAAGTGAAGATGATGTTTGAACTCGTTTCAGTACATAATTCATAATTGTAATTAAATATGTATGTTATGCATTTATGTTGGATTTTATTTAATTTTATTGCGGAACTTTATATGTGTTATTTAATAAATGTTTTAAAAATAGGCTTTAGCATTAGTTTGTTGGTTCGATTTCAATGCTGAATTTGATGTGTTAGCTTGAAGAATTTTTGCTTGTAATCATTTGAACTTTATATATAAATGTGAGTTTTTTGTTGTTTGTACAAATTTGTGTTAAAATTATTTAATTACGAATATAAGTGTATAATTAAGAAATTGAGAGGTTGAAGTTGTGTTGTATGCAATAGATTTCCAAAGAAAATTGAAATCTAAAAAATTTTGGTGTTGGTGCCAGAGGTGCCAGATTTGGCGCTTAAAATGCCAGAATCCCGAAAACACTCAAAATTACTTAATTTTGTGAAAAATGCTATAAAACCCCATTTTTACTGCTTTAGTCGTCTCCTACTTCTAAACGAAGGCTTGCCATTTAGTGGATTTGAAGGCTAAAAGTCTTGGATTATTTCTTCCCTTGGTAAAAGCTTCACTTTAACTTAAAAATTTTTTATTTTCACCATGGATTTTTCCTAAATTATGGAAATACAAAAATTTGAGTTTTTATTGTAGAAGTTTAAAGAGAACCCTTGGTGAAAAGTTTCTTACAAAATATTCCTACTTTTGGAGTTTGATTTATGATATTGTAAATTTATTTGGATTTTAAGCAAATTTATTTAGAAATATCTATGGCTCCAAAAGTAAAGAGAGGAAAGCCCTCGGGAAGTTTTGATGCGAGGTGATTCATAAATTTGAAGGCTCAATACAATTATAATTCTATGATAGGGACCAAAAAATTGATCCAGAAATGTGCATTTTCAAACCCACGAAGATAAATTGAAAGGTTTATAATTGCTAAGAAGTGGGAAACAATTTACTACTTCATTGCATTAGCCATTTTTCATATGATTTAAGAGTCTTATGCCAATCTGCAGGTAACTACAGACGAGCACATTTATGTTCGAGGTAAACATGTTGAATTTACTCATGAAAGAGTAAATGCAATTTTGGGCTATGAAATGAATTTCATTTTGAGTACGCTGCTTTTGTGATTTATGATTCATCACCGCATGAAGTAATTCCCTATCTCACTGATGGAAGGGGAGAATAGAATATTAATAATAATTAAAAAGTTAATTTCTCCACTTCCATGTTAAATGTTCAATTTAAAGTGTGACATTACTTTATCTCTACTAAATTGCTTCTAGCCAATCACTTGTGTGAATTTACTAAGGAAAGAGCAGTACTAAATTTTTGTATTCAAGAAATGAAAGGTATTGATATTGGTGCTCTTATTGTGCATAATGCTAAGAGCATTGCTAGAAGTAGGACAGCTAGTGGTTTGGGATATCATGCTCTAATTTTCACTGTATGTGAACAATCAGGAGTAGAATTTGATAGAAATGAAGAAATGTTCCAACCACTAAAACCCATGGGAAAACCCACTATGAATAAATTTGAATCATTTGCTGGATCTAGAAGAGGAAGTAGTGATAGACCCTCCATATCAGATGTAGGACCATCTATTTCCAGTTCCGTTTCACTTGAACATTTTATGGAACGGTTAATGATTTAACAATGAGATCTCATAGCAATGCAAAACAAAATAAGAGGATTGGAAGCCAGAAATGCTTACAATGACAAATATAATCAGAGAGGAGTCCAACAAGACATTGCATTTGAAGAGGTGATTGTTAGAATTCTGAGGGGTGATCACATTGTAGAGTTTCCTACATGCCTCAGCTTCACACCTTTTGTGCAAGAAATGAAGAAGAGGAGGAAGAAGATGAGGAAGATGAAAAGGATGAGGAGGATGATGATAAGTATAGTTTTTTGGGGTTTGTTTGTTTTTATTTATTTTTGTTCATTTTGTTTTATTATTGATGGAATGAGTTAGAACAATTTGTGTGTTTTGAATGTGGACCTAATGAATTTGTTTGTATATGTAGATGTAAATTGTGGATTTTTATTTCAACATTGTTAGTTTCTTTAATTTATTGTTTATGTTTTTAATTTACTTTTCCTCGCAAATCCTTTGAAATTTTATGTTTCATTTAATGCTTTAAAGCCTATGCTTTTTAAATTAGTACATGCAATATGTCAAAGCCAACTTTCATATTTGGAATCCTTTACAGGTTAGTTTTAATTTTATGCATTTTTTGTTTTCCTTCAGCTACAAAATTTTTGTATTACATGCTTTACTTATTATTTAAAAATTTATGTTTGGGGGAATGAAAAATTTCATTAAAAGAAGCAAACTAAATTTTATTGATCCTCAATTAACTGTATTTTTAAAAATAATTTAACATGACCTTGGATATCAGAGTTTAACTTTAAAGAATAATATTTTTGTCTGAAAATATTAGGGCAAATTTAAGCAAAAATCTTTAATAATGAAGATCAATTTTATAGTTAAGATATTTAGTATGAAAGAATAAGACTATGTTTTTCTATTTAAAGAAAAGGAAATTGTATTTTTGAAGTACTAAGAATCTTAGAGTATCATAAAAATAGAAATAATTGAAAATTTTTTATAAATTATCAAAAAAAATATGAATTTACAAAGTGAAGGGAGGTAAGAAGTTTTAACTTTAAGAAGAGGATAGTGAGGTTTAAAATTATTAAAGGCTATCAAGATATTGTAATCCTCACATAAAAAAAAAGAAAAGGAAAGAAAGGGTTGAAAATGATCCTAAAGAAAAGAAAAGAAAAAGAAAAGAAAAAGTAAAAGAAAAGAAAAATATGTGAGCAGAAGCTTGAGGGGATGCCTAATCAAAAATTGGCTTCACATGAATCAACTTAAGAAAGAAAGTCTTCATTATATTTTTAAAACTTGTATCTGAGTATTAGCTTCCTTACTAATAATGTTTTCATGAAATTCTTTTTTATATGGATATTCTAAGTAGCATCCTTTCTAATAAGGTTTTCATGAAATTCTTTTTTACATGGAAATTCTAAGTATCTTTGATATGACACATTACAATTTTTGTTGAAATGAATCGAGATTCAGAAATCTTAAACTTGATTCTTAGGTGTTCTTATACATGTAGTTTTAACCTAAGCTATTAAAAATTTTTCTTAATTTATACTATTATATTTATTAAACCAAATTATCGAAGTTTATAAGTTAATCTCTGCATTAGTCATGTTTTTTTATGTAGTAAAAGACTCACTTGAGGACAAGTAATATTTATGTTTAGGGAATTTTGATACACCAAAACAATGTTCAAATTTATGTTTTCATTTTATACTTCAATTTAGTGATACTGCACTTTAATGAAAGGTTATTTTCATGTTTTATTGCAATTATGTCAATTTTAGGTAATTAAAGCAAAAAGGAGCAAAGAAAGAAGAAAATTGGAGTCAAAATGAAGCATTTCAGAATCCTGGCTCTATAACTAGCGCCTTTAGAGAGTTGGAGCTAGAGGCGCCATTTTATAGAGAAGAGGTTCCAAAAGCACCAGAATTAGAGTCATAGGTGCCAAAATCTAGAATAGCAAGGACTTCAGCAGGTTGGCACTAGAGGTGTCAGAGATGAAATATGTGGAAGTAAGGTAGTTAATGACTATTTTTGAGCAATTTTTTAAGGCTCCAATCAATTCAAACACCCCATGGAGTGATTCAATTCATTTAGACACTTTGGAAAGCCTATTTAATGAAGAGACTTTTACCATGGTGTCAAGAGGTGTGCCTTTTGGAAAAAAGGAGGGAACTTTGCATTTCTTTGAAAATAAACCTCTTTTTAATTAAAAAAGGAGGAGGAGTCTAGAGAAGAGAGGGCGCGAGAGGTTTTAAGAGAAGAGTTGGAATGAAGGAAAAGTCTTGGGAAAAGAGAGAAACTTCTTCTAGAGTTGTAAGAGGAGAGGGAAGGTGAGAGATTTCTTCTTCATTACATTTCTAAGATAGAAGTGACTGTGGCAGTAAAAGAGAGAAAGTGCTTAAAGGGAACTTCAAGGAATTTGCTTGAGAATGAATGTTAGATAATTTGTGCTCTTTTCTTTCTTTATTTTGTAAACTTATATATATATATATATATATATTAATAAAAGGAGACTAGGCTCTTATTTCATTAATAAAGAGATACAAAAAGGAAGGCAAGAAGGGCACTTCCCAAAAGTTAAAGTGGCAAAACTCTACGGAAAGGTAGATCAACAAGATCTCCTTTCAACAGCAACTCTAAATGGGGAGTGGTACAAGTATCAATGATGGGGTTCCGAGTATGGAGGCCAGCCTTAGCAAGCGAATTGGCAGGTTTTTTACCCTCCCTCCCTAAAAGAATGAGAAATTGACAGCTTTATCTTCAAACTCAAGGTTTTTATACCAGTGATCCACTGAATTAGATACCAGGGGTCAGAAATCCTTCCTTCAAGGATGTTAAGTAAGATCATGGAGTCAGTTTCTACCATTAAGAGATTCCAACTGCACTTTATGCCCATGAAAACAACCCAATAAACAGCTTGGGCTTTAGCTTTAAGGGGGTCTTCAGTTTTGGCAGGAGACTGAAAATATAGTAGGCATTCATCACTAGTATTTCTAAAAACCCCTCCAAAGCTAGCATTAAGAGAAATGAAGCTACCATCAGTATTGACTTTGACCCAACCCATAGGAGGACAATTCCAGTGAACAAGGATAGTTTGAAATTTGCTTGAACCAAATAGGGAGGATGTGCATATGATTTCAGGAAGTTTCCTATGACAGTGCAATTTCTGTACATAGTTGTAACTGTGAGTGGCCATGACATTGGCATCCCAATGGACCTCATCAAATTTCAGCTTATTTCTTGCCATCCAAACAGAACAAGCCTTGATACAAGGGATGGGAGGGATATGTTGGTTCTGCTAATCTTCCCAGCTTAAATAAAACACATCCTAAGACAGCAGGATGGTATTAAGTTTTAGTTTGGGTAACAAAATGTTCCAAACTTGCTGAACTTGACAGCATTTAAAGAATAAGTGGGGGAGGGATTCCTCCTCACATTTACACAGGCAGCATCTTGAAGGGTCTCTCAAACCTTTTAGCTTTAAAATATCATCAGTAGGGATGAAGCAATAGAAGAGCTTGCAAGAGAAAAAGGCCATGGAAGGAGAAAGAAACTTGTTCCACACACATTTAGTCCAAGAGGTCTCCTGTTGAGGAAAGTAGAAATTAGCAATAGAAGCTGAAAATGTCTGGGAAATCTTCTTCTTCACAATAAGTTTGTCCTTCTTGGATCTATCAATGGATTTTTTCAATATACTGGTAATTAATCTATTATCAAGGATATTCTGAACAGCTTGCTGGTTCCATCCATTAGCAGACCAAAGGTCAGCCACCTGTGTTGTGGAGTTTAAATGAGAACCAGTTAGAGGAGTGATTAAGCCTGCTCCAGTCCAGTTATCAAGCCACACATTGAGTCTGCCTTCCCCAATATCCCAAATGAAGAGCTGTTAGCCTTTGTTCTCATCTTCAACATATTCTTCCAAGTTCTAGAATCCCCGAATCTATTGGTCACAAGAGAAGGATGTTGATCTTTGCAATATTTTCCTTTTAGAAATTTTGCCCAAGTTGAAGTACGTGCTCTAAACATAACCAAAAGTTTGCAAAAATTAGTTTGGGTAATCTGCTAGAAAATTTTAAACCCCAGACCTCCAGCTCTAGCACTGCCACAAATACTTTGCCATCTCACCCAATGCACTTGCTTTCTCTGGCCTGCCCACAAAAAAATTATTGAAAGTTTATTCAAGTGAGGTTTGGATGGATTTCTTCATAACAGAAACCTGAGATAAATAAGATGGGAGAGCAACTAAAATGCTTTGAAGGACAGTAATTCTTCACCAATTGGAAAGAAAAGTATTGGACTAGCTGTTGAGTTTATCTTGGACTTTAAGAAGAATATCATCAAACTGGACTTAGCTAGTCCTCCTTTAATCAATAAGGTACCTAAGTATTTTAGAGGTAGAGAGCTAGAGCAAAAGCAAGTGAAATCTGAAATCCAGTGTTTGATTTCCGGCTTCCCATTTACTGAAGACAACCTGGCGTTTCTGCTTATGAAACATCATCCCAAAGCAATCTTGGAAGTTCTCTAGACATTGAAAAAATAATTTGACTATGGGTTTAGTTGCTTTTGCAAATATAATGACACCATCAACAAAGGCTAAATGGTTAATTGCAATGTTAGATCTGTGGCTATATAAAGAGTGAAGAGCTTTGGCCATAAGTTGATTCAGTAGTTTAGATAAGTAATTAAATGCAAGTATGAAGATAGCAAGGCATAAGGGGTCACCTTGCTTGATGCCTCTAGTAGCAGTGAAGAAACCATTAGACTTCCCATTAATGAAAATAGATTGATGATTATTTGTCAGCCACCTTAAGATCAAGGAAATAAAGGATTGAGAGAAACCTCTAGCAAACAACACCTCCATAATGAAATCCTAATTAATGGTATCATATGCCTTTTTGATATTAAGTTTGAAAATAAGATTCCCTCCTCTACACTGTTTGTCCTCGTCCAGGACTAGTTCTTGAGCCAAGAGAACATTTTCCACTATGCTTCTTCCTTGCACAAAGGCTGATTGATTTTCACTGATAAGATGAGGTAAATGAGGCTGCAATCTGTTGGAAATGATTTTGCTAATAATTTTGAACAAAATATTTGTGTGATTGATTGGCCTGAACTGATCCTAAGAGAGCTTGGAATTGTTTTTGGGGATTAAAACAATGGTAGAGCAGTTAAAGTAGTTAGGCAAATTCATCCTTTTGAAGAAGCTTTGTACTACCCAATTACATCCCCTTTGATGATCTTCCAAGCTTTTTTGTAGAAATCAGCTGAGAATCCATCTGGGCCAGCAACTTTGGACCAGTCAATTGAGTTCATGGCTGACCAAATTTCCAACTCCCCAGAGATAGAATCCAATTTCAGATTTCTTTTATATCCCTGATAAAAAAGATGTTGCTGGATTGGTAATCTGGTGAAAGGAGGTTGAGTGAATAAAGTTTGAAAATACTGGATGGCACTTGCTACAATTAAGTGCTCAAAAAGTAACCAATGCCATAATGGATCTTTAATCCTGTGAATGGTATTACATCTCCTCCTATAGTTGATACAAGCATGAAAGTACTTAGTATTTCTATCCCCTTCACAAAATTTGGTTTTAGTAGACTTTTGAGCATAGAATTCCTCGTGCATACAAATAGCATTCATCAGCTTTTCATTAGCCAGCAGTAAAATTAATTCAGTATCTCGATTGTTTTGAAGCCTACTCTCCATTTCAAGCACTTCCTTATTAGCCTCCTTAACTCTCAATTTAACATCTCCCACCACATTCCAGTTCCATTTAGATAAATGTTTGTCAATCTTCTTTTGTGACAACCAAAGTTTGATCAGTGGGATAGAGTGATAGCAATCTCTCCACCCCAAGGATATTTGATTAATAAAATCAGTATGAGAGGACAACATGTTGAGATATCTAAAGCTGGCTTTGTGCTTGACAGGAGATGCAGAAATAGTGAAGAGTAAAGGTCTATGGTCAGATCCTGTCATACTGAGATGTTGGACAGAGGTGTGTAAAAATTCATTCAGCTATAGAGAATTAACTAGGATTCTATCCAATGTTTCCCATTAATGTCCTCTCCTCCAAGTAAACTTGGTCCAGTGAAACCAAGATCAAATAAGCCAGCCAAGCTGATGTTGTCATTAAAGAGATTCATAGAATTAGAATTAGAAGGATTGCCTCCTAATTTTTCAGAAGGGGCAGAAATGGAGTTGAAATCCCGCCCCACCAGCCAAAGTGAATTACATGAATTGCTGATATTCTGAATACCCTCCCACAGCTCCACTTTGGCTCTAGGAGAGCTTCCAACATAGACAAAGGTAGCTAGGCCATCCTGATCCCCAAAGTTAAATTTAATATGAAGGAATTGTGGATGATCCCACGAGACTTGACACATAACTTCCTTTCTATGTAGTAACCAAATCTTATTGTTCAGATTAGCAAAATAAGAAAATCCAGAAAATTTTCTGAGGATATTTTGTCACCATAGGTTCCAAAACAGCAACAAACCAGAATTTATACATCCTATTCAAAGCACTGAGTTTGTTAAGGGATTTAGGATGTGCCAATCCCCTAACATTCCAATACAAAAGGTTCATCATCCAAAGGAGATGGATTTACCCCTCCTTCTACAGCTAGTCATGGCCTCCTTGGTTTCCAAATGAATATTTCTGTCTTTGAGTAAATAAGTTCCTCCCTTCACATTGTTTAACTCTTGGGTGGCCTTTTTCTTTTTTCTTGTTTTTTGAGTTTGTCAATCAACAGCCAATGCTGTCTGTAGTACCTCAACTATAGTGGAGTCCTTTGGAAAATCCTTTTAAACCACCTCACCCACTTCCAATTGAGAGTTCTGGGGCTCTGGATCAGAGGTTGCAAGGGCAGCATCTTCATAGGTTGCGATCTGTATTGTAGATGGTTCAAGGTGACATATTGAAGGGCCAACAACATCCCTGGGTAAATTTTTAGTCACAGCAAACAAGTAATGGTCAGGACATTCCATGTTTATTTGATTGTCTACTATTTCAGTCTCGATGCCCACAACAACCTTGGTGGCCAAGATAATTTCATTAGGACCATGGGCATTCATCTCATAAATGGTTTTACCAGGACTCTTATCAGATATAGCCCTTTCTTTCTCAGACATAGCAGCATCTTTTGAGGGCCAATGATTAGGGGTCCATAAGTAAGGATGTAGTTTAAAACACTTATTTTCAGTGTGCCTAAACATGCAGCAATGGAAACAATAGTAGGGCTTCTGTTCAACAATGATTCTCTGCCAATACCCATTATGTTTAGTTGCCAACCATATTTCATCAATAGTTGGGAGAGTAAGGTCCCTTTCCACCAAGATTTTGGCCACTGATGGTCTTGATAAATTAAAAGTTGGAACATCAAATTTAAGAGGTTTACCTAATGCTTGTCCAATGTTAAACAAAACTTTATGGTTGAAAAAATTGAGCTTTAGCCCAGAGAGCTTGAACCAAATGGGAACTATAGGGAGTTCCTTGCCTGGATGAAAATCAGTAGACCACTTTAAAATTTTCATAGTGTTTCCCAAAATCGGTAAGATTGTTTAGAAAAGACTCTAGCATAATCATCTTCTCTAGTTAAATGGATCAGAATGTGTCTACCATTACTAAGGCCCACTCTCCAAGCTCCTTTAAGTTTGATGCCATCAAAAAACTTTCTTATGGCTTCCATTTTGGGATGGCCTAGCTAAAATTTGCCAATTAGAGTGAATTCATAGTTTTCAGTCAGGTTATTAATATCTTCGTCATTATAACTAATAGCCATTTTACCACTTTTCCTACTCAAGGGTTTAATGAAGGGGTCAACCACCTCATGGTAGCTTTCAGGGAAAACCTAATCATCAAATGCCAACAACATCAGCAAAAGTGGCCTTTGCCTATTGAACATTAGTGGCTAAATCCACATTGCTAGGTTCAGCTATCAGCTCTCACATCAATGGAACAGTATGCCGACTGCCACTGAAGAGAAAAGAGCACCAGGGAATGAAAAACCAAAAAGAAGCTTCCAAATAGAGAAGACAAAACACCAGTAGGGAGAGATCCGAGAGTAGAGAGGGGAAGGAGATCCCACCAACCTTAAGTAGTCCATAGGAACCCTAGCAGAGCCAAACCAGCCGCCACATCCATCTTATATATATATATATATATATATATATATATATATATATATATATATATATATATATATATAATCTATGTTTTGTTGTATCCTTCTCTTGAATTCTCCTTTATCCCTCTCCCTACAATAAGATATGAATTTGTGAAGAATTTATTTTCTTATATGAGGGTTTAAATGTCAATAAATTGTGATGATTTGAAATCTGATTTTCATTTACTTTTTGATCCGGCCAATTGAAATGTTAAAATTTGTTGAGAAACATAAGATCCAAAAGGGTTATAGTTTCTGCAATAAGGTAAGAGTCACATTCAAGTTTATGTGTGGGAATGTAGTCCATGAAGTTTTGTGCAATTAAACAGGGATATATACTTTGATGGGCCTATAGTTGGAGCTTTTAACGTGACTGATTAAAATCCCCAATTTGGTCAAGTTGATTAGAGACTAAAGTGAGATTGTTAGCCTTCAAGGGAGGGTGAAGTGAGAGCTCTGAAGTAGCAGCTAGTATCCTATCAACCTAACCCCCAATTTAGTGAATGTTCTTTATGAACTCTCAGAGGGTAAGGAATGAGATTGCTCCTATTTGACATAATACAATTTATATGTATTTTAAATGATTTTAATTACTTCACAATCCATAAACTCATTGTAAAGGGTAAGGATGCTTTCTTAAAAATTAACCGTTCCTTATAAAACTTTGTTTAGTTATCATAATGATACTTTTGAAGTTTAGCAATTAGTTTAGTTAACTTAGTTCTTTTTACTACATTTCGTTTAGTGCACAGTAAATTTACTTTACATTTGTTTTGCTTACAAAAGATTTATAGTTTGAACATTGTAGTCAACGTTATAACCACAAGAAATTTCAACTCCCTGTGAGGCCAATACTTAGGACTCCATTAGAGCCCTTTATTACTTGACCGATATGTATACTCACGTTATTATTAAGGTTTGGTAGCTTAAAGATTTTAAAAGATAAAACTATTTAAGATGAATTTATTTTATTGGGATTGAATTGCATATTTACTATTTGTTTTGTCGTGTGTGTTTTGTTGTATTTAAACATATGTAAAATGTACTACGTAAAATTGCCGCATTAGCATATACTATAAGTGCAATTGTTCAGTATCAGACGTTCGGAGATGTACTTTGATGGAGCTTCATCAGCTAGAAAGAATAATGAAATACAATAGTCATACCAGGCAAAGAAGGTATCAGTCTAATCTTCATTACAATGGATCAGGGCATGTTAAGGTTTTCTTACGACCAAATAAAGCCGTGTACAAATGAGGCAGAATATGAAACCTTGATTTTTGGATTAGAGTTCGCAATCTCAATGGACATAACCGACATTTCCATCTATGATGACTCATAACTCGCCATTAAACAAGTTGTCAGACAGTATAGGATTTTGAAGCTGAGGTTGGCAGAATATCATCAGTACATAATGAAATTACTTGTACCAATCCCTAGTGATGTTGTACCAAATCCCTCGGGAAGATAATGCCCATGTCGACACTTTAGCCAAACTTGGTAAGGAAATGACGTGTCCACCATAGGATTCCATTGATTTTAAAGTACAATGACACCAAGTTTTAGCAAATTTCAACTTTGACAGTCCACACAAGATAAAAATAGAAGAAGAGATGGTAGTTGCGGTAGCTGACATTACTGAAGACTAGCATAGGCCTTTAATAGAATATTTGCAAATATGAAAACTACCAGAAGACAAGTCAGTGACATATCATATAACTAAAATAGCTATGTCATATGCTTTGGTAGGTGATTTCCTCTACAGAAGTTCATTTGATCATATGTGGCTGGTGTATGAGCAGAGCTGAAGCACAAGATTTTGTCAAAGAAATACACACAGGATTGTGTGGTGCTCACCAGCCAAGGCCAAAGATGAAGATGAAAATTAAGAGACTCAGACATTATTGGCCAGCAATGATAATAGATTTCATGGATACAGTCAGAAAGTGTCACATATGTCAAGTGCATTGAAGTGGCCTTGTACCAACCTCCAAATGTGTTATACGTAGAGTGTCAAGGCATGGATATAATGTGTATGATAGACCTTCCATCCTCAAAATTACATAGATTCATTCTTGTAGCTATATATTACTTCTCCAAATGGGTGAGGTAGTGCTGTTACGAGAGGTTAAAGTGCAACACATTCTTTATTTTTTCAAGAGTCAGTTTGTCTATTGATTTAGTGTTTCAAGAAAAGTGATTTCAGAAAATTGGTCAGCCTTCAAGAGCATAAAGATCAACAGTTTTGTCAACCAACATGGGATAGATTGAAGATTTTCTATGATTTACTATCCCCAAGCAAACAGTCTAGTCGAGGCCTTTAAAAAGATGCTCGTGCGAATATTAAGGAAAACATTTTAGGATAACAAGAGAGGATGGCATGAGAAATTCTTAGAAGCCTTATGGGCTTACTGGATGATGCTCAGAACTCCCACTCAATGTTCCGTATATGCGTTAGTGTACGGGTCCGAGGCCATATTGTCGTTCAAAGTTTAGATTCCATCACTCAGAATCATCGTAGCCAATCATATTATGATAAAAGAAAGTGCAAAGTTTAGAATTGTAGAACTGGAGGTCTTGAAAGAAAGAAATTGGAACCACATCAGAATTTGGAACTATTTCAAGCAAGGATGGTACAGGATCTTGACAAGTTGGTCCACCTGAGGGCATTCAAAGTTTGTGATCTCGTACTCATTCTTAGAAGGCCTATCCCTTTACACTGTAAGATAGGTGAAAAGTTTGAACCAACATGAGAGGGACAATTTGTCGTGGAGAATGTCTATTTTAGAGGAACTTGCCAACTAGTGAACTTCAAGGGAGAAAGACAGATGTTGTCGATCAATGGACGATAACTGAAGCATTGTTATATGTCTTGATGTTTCTTGAACTGAATTTTCTTTTTGGAATTTTTATTCATTCTGAGGATGGTTTTTGGTCAGTGACTATGACTGGGTAAAAAATTTTTGTAATGAAATTAATCTTAATAAAATAAAATTTTAATTTTGCATGTGCAAATCTCTTCTGATTTTATTTTTAAAACTACACTAAATTAAGTTAAATAAAATGCTTACACACCTGTATGAATCTAAAATCTTTTTAATAATGATCTATTATTGTTCTTGTTCATTTTTAATTTCAGAACACTGATGTTTTCCTATCTTCTGCAGAAAAATGTCAGGTCATAAACTAATTTTCGCTTTTAAAGATGGCTTAAATCTCCCATTGGATAGAGAAAAGGTAGCCTAGGGTGGCATTGTGAATTTTGATTTGGAATACAGTTAAGTCAATGTGGACTACAAGGGTCCTCTGATGGGTGTTGTCAGTCGCAGTGAAATAGAAAGACTACTGTCACTACTTAGAATCGGTGTCAAGGAAGTCTCCTCACTTAAGAGGAAGAAAGCAGATAAGATTCAATACCAAATAGAGGGAAGTAGCTGCTTACAGTCGATGATCGCCACACCGACAAGAAACTTGGTCGGTGCTTCTACCGAAAGAGTACCTGATGCATGGCTAAGAAGAATGCAGCATTGAAATGCCAATCTTAACAAACATGTAGGCCCACTAGATCTGGAGAAAATACATGTAGATGAAGCAGAGGCGATACTCACTACAATTAATAAAGAAGAGATTACAATGCACATTTAAAAGAAACATTCAGTAGTCCGTAGGTCAAAGAGAATGAGCCAGAGTTTGTTGTGGAGTCTCCACGACGAAAGATCCCCGATGAGCATTACACAGGGTGGCCGCTGTGAAATGAAGAAATCCCAAGGAGAAAAGCATCAACGGGAGCCTTCACAAAATGCCTAGAGTGTAATATCCTCCACTTGGAGAGGTATGGGACGCTTGAAGAATTTACAACTGCTAATATGAAGTTTAGAAATGCGGACCAACCAGAGGTTGAACCATACATACTATAGTTTAGAGAGCCACCACTGTTAATATCCTCTGGAGGATGAGATAGAGGAGCGACCCCAACGTTTATAAAGGATTCCTAAAGCAAAGTTAGAAAGGATGAATAGGGTCTGAAAACAAAAATTTCAATATTATGAGGAACTTCAAGGAAAATTTGTTAATATCTTAGAAAGATTGGAACTACCCACTAGGGTATCCTCAAAAAGTGATGAAAGAAATATTCTGGACTCTATTTTTGATCTCAGAGATTGTGGCCAAGCCAGATTACTAAAGAAGAAGACATATGCTAAACAACAGAAGTGGATGCGGGGGAAAGACATAATTACTATCCAGTGTGGATGCTACTATAATTTTGTTAAGGATAGGCTAGGGAACCGCCTAGGCAATATGAGGTATGATGAGTTGTTTCCTCTATCTTCCTTAATAATCAGAATTATTAAGAGAATGGTTAGATGGAGCTTACTACTGGCAGATTGCATACCAAATAGTTGCATCATCAGCTTCTATGTGGAAGAGGATTGCATTCCTCCCCACATAAATCATCATGATTTTGTCAGACATTTCTTTATAATATCTTTCATGAGCAAGATCAACATATTATTTGGAAGAGAAATTTATATTGTTGGGCCCAAAGAGTTTAGAGGATCAGTCGAGATTTCGCTGCCAGTGGGTTCACTTCTAATTCTAAAAGGAAACAGAGAAGATTTTGCGAAGCATTGCAACCCACGATTGCTACAATGTAAGGATTCTGTCACACTAAGAAGAATGGATAAAAAAAAATTACCACATGGATTCCAGGGAGATCAAGAGTTAGAAGAACTATGTACGTACTAGTTGTTAAAAAAGCTATAGCTCTAAGTAAGCGAGAAAGGAGCTCTTGTACCGAAGCGTGGCTAAGTAGGTTAGCATGATCATGAGCTTGCCCAGGGGATAGATATTTGTTACTTTTTGAACTTCATCAGATCAGAGCAGATAAGATATATGATACTTTAGATGTACTCAGCATGTTGCTTTTTGACATTTCAACATACCTCCGGTTATACTACATGTTTCAGAAAAAGTTCATCAAATTTTCTTTAGATTTTAGCATATTTGCTAAATTGTCTTTTTGTGCAATTGATGAAAAGCTGCATGACCATACTTTGGTCCTAAATTATAACGAACAAAGAACGATACAATAAAATTCTAATAACAAAATTAAAATTTAAAATTTAAAACTGAATGTTAATAAATGAAAATCAAATTTTAAAAGACATTCTGATAAACAATAAAAAATGATAACAAAACATAACATAAAAAATGATAAAATTGATAAACCAATTATCTCGACTTCTGAGTTCCACACTTTGCACTCTCGTAGCACAAACTCTATAATCTACACGAATTTTTTACAATCCCTACAGAGTTTTGCATTTTTCACAAATCCTATTAATCTTTCACATGCTCAACTTCATAATTCCCCACACTCACCTCACAAGTTCTTTGCACTTACAGTGCACTCGAGGTCGGTACCCAAATTCTGATTCTTCTTTTGGGGTTTGTACCTAAATTCTGATTCCCATGAAATTTCTAGGTTGGTGCATGGATTCCGATTCCGTCCACATATTTTTACATTCCATTCAGGTTTTCCACATTCATGAAATTTTTGGGTCGGTGCAGGGATTCTGATTTTGTCCACATATTTTCCACATCATATCCAAAAAATTTTCCAAACTCAGTGAAACTCTCGGGGTCAGTACATAAATTTTGATTCTCATTTTCCGAGGTTGGTACCTAAATTCTAGTTCTCATCTCGGGTTAGTACCCAAATTTTGAATCCCATCTTTTGAAATAGGTTTGGGGCCCACTTAAATAGAATAATGCATCCTATTCTAAATCTTCAAGATTGGCGTGAGACCCCCTTAAATAGAATAAGGCTTCTGATTATCATTCCAAGGTTAATACTAATATTCCAGTTCTCATCCTGGGGTCAGTAACTAAATTCTGATTCCCATCTTTTGAGATAGATTTGAAGCCCCCTTAAATAAAATAAGGAATCATATTCTCCATGCTCTAGATCAGTGTGAGGGTCCCTTAAATGGAATAAGGCATCCAATTCGCATTTCGAGGCTGGTACCTAAATTATAGTTCTCATAAATTCTGATTCCCATCTTTTGAGATAGTTGTGAGGCCCCCGTAAATTGAACAAGGATTTTGATTGTCATTATGAGGCTAGTACTTAAATTCTAGTTTCCATCCCAGGATCATTACCTAAATTTTGATTCTCATCTTTCGAGATAGGTGTGAGGCCCACTTAAATGGAATAAGGCATCCTATTCTCAATCTCAAGATTGATGTGAAGCTCCCTTTAATGGAACAATGTTGTGGATTCATATTATGAGTCTAGTACATAACTTTTAGTTCTCTTCCCAGTGTCAACACCTAAATTCTAATTCCCATCTTTTGAGATAGGTGTGAGGCCCCCTTAAATGGAACAAGGCATCCTATTCTCAATTCTAGATATCGGTGTAAGGCCCCCTTTAGTGGAACAAGGCTTCTGATGCTCATTCCGAAGGGGGTTCCAGTTCTCGTCCTATAGTTAGTAGCAAATTCTTATTCCCCATTCTTTGAGATGTGTATAAGGTCACCTTAAATGGAGTAATGCATCCTATTCTCATATTTCTCTGCACCTTTGATCAGCCTCTTAAGTTGGATATGAGTCCTTGTACTTTCCATCTCAATTTGGTTTCCCCACACATAATTCTGTCTCCCAAAATTTTAAATCAAAACTAAAGTCAAAATTGAAATTTAAGACATCGAAATGAAATCAAATATTCTCCATGGCCATCAGTTTCCTTAACAGTTGTCTCTGACATCCTCTTTTTGTTTCCCGAGTGGGAGTCCATGTCTACTCTCTAACAGAAATCTTCTTCACTGCTTATTTTTTCTATTCTGAGTGTGTTAGCTTGGATAGTCTTGTTGGTTTTCTTGATCTTTTTGTTCAACGCCATTATGTGTGGTGTTCTTGCTCGACACGCCACACCTATTAGGGGTCCATTTGTTGACCTCACTTTTGGTAGAGGTCTAGTCTCTTCCTTAGAAGCCTAGGGTCTACCCATAGGACTTTTCTGTCAACAATCATACAGGACTAGTGATGGCACCCTGACCTTTATAAATTCTAAAACTCTTATTTGCTCAGCTTGATGTTTCACATGTTGGTTCTAACCTCTAGTACTTATTAGTTAGAGCCAAAACGAGGGAGCTTAAAAGGAGTCCCTATAGGACTCTTTGGCTGTAGGGTTGACCTTGAGTGATGTAGTCTTGTTTAGTTTCACACACACATACACTGGATACCCCTCACTAAAACTTACAACTTTAACCCTTAGCCTAATATGCTTAGTTGATCCCATGCTCTTTCGGAAACTCATATGGATTGTCCTCTAAACCATTAGCCTTAGGCTAGGATTTGGCTAAGACCAGCACATCAAGGTTCCAAAGTGGGACTTCCCTTTGTTTCATGGCTTATGAAGTGAAATTTCATGATTGGCATCCTCCTAAATACCAAACCTTAGCCTTTTGCCCCTACACATTCCCACAATTACTAAATTACCCTTGAAACCCTAAAATCCTCAAAATTACCCAAATTCTCAAAATGTCTTCAAAAATCATTTCAAATCATTCCAAATCATTCCAAATCACACAAATTGACCACAATGCCTTAAATTTTCTAAAACACCCAAAATACTCCCAAAATTGCTAAAATTACCAAAATGCCCTTCATACGCCAAAATTTAAAAAATTCCCACAATCTCCAAAATCACTCCAAATGTCCCCAATGTCACTTTGAACCACTCAATTGAGCCTAATTTGACCAGATCACCAAATTGCCCTGAAAGACCCAAATTCTTAATATCACCCTCAATTTTCACCAAATTGACTTCAATCTCATCCAATTTCAATTCTAAACTCATATTCATCATGTCTAACCTTGATTGAAACCAAGTTGAAGCTTAATTGATAGCAATTTTAAATTTAAATTCTAAGCTCAACCAAAATGTCCAATTTTACCATATACTAAATTTTTATTCAAATTGAACCCTGTAACCTATCTAATTTTCCTAAGCTTGAATTCCAAATTGCTTATAACATTTCATTAGACCAAATTGAGCTTTCAATTGGCTCTAACCTAGCCTTAAACCTCACCTAAATTCAACTTATGTCGAAATCCCCAAATTTGCACATAAGTCTAAATTCCATCATATTTAACCTCATAACTAAAAAATTTCTACCCAATTATATCCAAAGCTCTTCATCAATTCAAACCATTAATTGAGCTTAACCTATACCCTAGCCCAATCTAAAGCTAAGTTTAACGCAAATGCCCCAAAATTTTTCATGGGCCGAATTCCACTAAATTGAACTCCCAAATCAATTCGAAGTCACTCAATTCCTTTTCAAAACTCCTAATGAAAAATATGCAAGCCAATTTGATCAAAGAATTGAGCCAAACTCAAAGTCTAGCCAAACCCAAACTGAAATCCAAGCTCATGACATGATTTTGAACTCAAGCCTTGAATTGAACCAAACCAATTCAAATTGACCAAGCCATGGTCACCACTACCAGACTTTGGACCTTAGGGACCAGGCTAGACCACCTAACCCACCCTACATGACCAATGTAGCATAGGTCTATTGATTTAGTGGATCTCTTCCAATTATTGTCTAAACCCAAATATATTTTTCATCAACCACCAAACTTCTGGGATAATCATCTTCAAGCTTCCCCTGGCTCCTCTGACCGATCTAGCTACCACCCCTAGCCTGATATGTCAACCTAGTGGCTGGAAAACACCAAAAATAAGAGCCTCCCTAAGCTTTGAACTCCAAATTTGAGCTTC
>NEWO01000061.1:816546-857791 GCA_003013225.1 Phalaenopsis aphrodite
TGAGTTGGATCATCCCATTTGGTCATGGGTGCCACTCAGCCCTACCCATAAGTAATTGATTCCACCCATGGCCAGTCATGGTGGCCACCATAGCTTTGTTTATTTAAACACCACCTCCTATGCCCAAGAAGAGAGATCGCCAATTTCTCTTAGGAGACTTTGCCAATATGCTTCTAGAGCCCTTTAAAGACATTCTAAGCCTATTCCCACCATTTTCCCCTACCAAAATCCCCAGCAAGAGCTCAATTTTGAGTTCATAAATCATGACTTTTTGACCTGCAACCAAACTCCATAAACTTTCAAATTTCTTGTCCTAAAAGCTCACTCAGGCAAAATGAGGAAGTTCTCTATCAAAATCACCATATTTTAAGTCCTTTAACCCACCTCCAGACCAAGCCGCACCCCCTTTTGATCGAAATCATACTTGTAGATTATATCAGAGCAAACTAACACTTCTAAGAGGTTTGTTGGAATCTACTGAAGCTTCCACAAGCATCTAATTGAGGCATCCCCTCTCAAACTCAAAATACAACATAAACCCAAATTTTTTGCTTGGTTTGGGCTTTTATGAAGAGGAGTTTAATTTCATAAGTATGTGATCATATAGATGTGTTTGTCTTAAGTAGATCAAGTTATAGGAATAAACCTCATGTGATTTGGTTAGGTATCGAGAGAGATATAGAGGTTTTAGTGTATAAAGTTCTCGGGTTAGGACAATCGAAGATGATGATAGAGAACCGTTAGATCTCGCATGTATAAGTTGGATGGCTGGGATCACGTCAGATGAGGAGATGAAGTAAGAACAATGGGTCATGTGGCAGCTGAGGTGGATGGCGGCGTCTGATGCTAGTAGATTTAGTGCGTTAGTTTTGTAAATATTTTTCAATATTACAAAATACACAAGGGAGATACAACAACAAATATTCAAATTAATCCCAACAAAGTAAATTCAATTAAAAAAGCTTTATCTCTTAATAATCTTTAAACTGCCAAAATCCCCTTTAAAAATAATGCATGTATACGTGTCACTCAAGTAATAAACGACTCTAATGGAGTCCTAGATATCGATCCCAGAGGGAATTTGGAAATGCCTGTAAATAAGTTCCTAAGATAATAATGTAAAGTATTATTTTAAAAATACAAAATTTAAAGTGTGAAATATGAATATTAATTAATAAGTGTATGCTAATTAAAATGCAGTTGAACGACAAAGTTAACTAAACTAAATGCTAAACTTTCAAAAGTAGAATTACGAAAATTAAAACTAAGATGTTGTGACGAAAAGTTCAAATTTAAGAAAGCATCCTTCCCCTTTACAATGAGTATATGGTCTGTAAAGAAATTAAATTCATTTTAAAATATATATAAAAACTATTTTGTGCCAAACAGAAGCAATCTTATTCTTTGCCCTCTTCCGAGTGCATAAAGAACATTGACTAATCCAGAGTTTGATCCCTAATTTTGTGGTTAGGCTGGCAAGATATTGGCTACCACTTCAAAGCTCCCACTACTTCCTCTCCTCAGGGCTAACAATCTCGCATCATTTTCCAATCAATTGGACAAAATTGGGGATTTTAATCTGTCACCTTAAAATCTCCAATTCTGCATAAAAAAAAGTATATCCAATTCCATGGATGAAATACTCTCCCATGTTGTAGAAATCATAGCCCTTTCGGAACATATGTTTCTCAACAAATTTTAACATTTCAGTTGGCCAGATCGAAAAGTAAATGAAGATATGAGTTCAAATCATTACAAATTATTGACATTTAAAACCATTTAAAACAAAATCAATTCTTCACAAAACCATATCTTAAAATACGGAGAAGGATAAAGAAGATTACTCAGAATTTATGGAAAGATATCAGAAAACATCTATTTCATATATTAAAATCAGTCTACAAAACTAAATAGATAAAATACACAATTTATCTCATAATCCTTCTAAAGAAAACTTCTAGAAGTTCTCTCCAAGACTTTCTCTCTTTACAAGCACTCTAAATTATTACTTACAATTGTAATGAAGAAGAAATCTCTCACCTTCCCTCTCCTCTTATAATCATTAAATAAAATCTCCAAGTCCTTGACTTTGTTTCTCTTTTTAACTTTCCTTCTTTACGCCACACACCTCATGCCCAAAAATCCTATCTTTTCACGCCCTAGACATCCTTATCTTTTATTAAAGGTGCCTACCTCCAAAAGAATTCATAATTCCCTCTAAAATTTAATCCAAAAGTCAACTTTATTTAATTCAAAAGGAATGTCCATTGATCCATAAAACATATACCTTCATAAAAGAACCTTTCAAAATGTTTAGTTGCATCGAATTACTCCAAGGGGTATTTAGAAAAATTTTCACTTTAAAAGTTTGTGAAAATTTTGTCTTGAACTACCTTAATAAGCAAATGGTCATCCCGAGATCATCTGGCACCAAATGTAGTGCATTATGTCCTAACTCTCTGTCAAATGGAACATCTAGTGCCAATCTGACGCATCATGTGCTAGTATGTAAAAGGCCACATTGTTCTGGGTTTTGGTGCATCTAGCGCCGATCCAGCGCATCTGGTGCCAATTTGGCTCATCATGTGAAAGAATTTGAAACTTCACTGTTTTGGCTCCAAATTTCATACTTTTTGATACTTTTGCTTCAAATGCCTAAAATTGATAAACCCGTAATAAAATCATGAAAATACCCTTCTTTAAAGTGCAATATCACAAAAAATAAGATAAAATATATACTTAAAAGAACATATTATTTTGGTGTATCAAAATCCCCCAAACTTAAATGTTTCTTGTCTTCAAGTGAAACTTTTAATAGATAAAAGCATATGACTTAAGATAGAGACTAACTTATAACTTCCATACTTTAGTTCAATTAATAAAATAGTAAAATGTAAGAAAAAAATTTTAATAACTGAGATTCAAATTCTAAGTCTAAGAGTACTTAGTAGTCAATTTTAAGATTTATGAATCTCTTTTTATTTCAAGAAGAATTGCAATTTTCCATATCAAAGATGTTTAAAATTTTCATATGAAAAAAAAGTTCAAGAAAACATTACTAATAATGCTACTAATAATCCAATATAAGTTTAAAAAATGTAATAAAGCTTTTTCCTTAAGTTGATTTAAGTGAAGTCAATCTTTGATTAGACATTTCCTCAAGCTTCTCCTCACTTATTCTCTTTTCTTTTTCTTTTTTCTTCTTTTAAGATCTTTTCAATCCTTTCTTTTCTTTTTCTTTTTGAAGTGAGGATTACTATATTAGGATAGCCTTTAACATTTTTGAACTTCACTATCTTCTTCTCAAAGTTAAAACTCCTTACCTTTCTTCACTTTATAAATTCAAATTAGTTTATGATTTTCATAAAGTCTCATTCTTTTCTTCTTACACGAATCTTTAAAATTCTTAATACTTCAAAAATATAATTTTCCTTACTTTAAATAGAAAACTTAGTCTTATCTTATCATACCAAATATCTTTAACATTAGAATTGACCTTCATTATTAAATACTTTTACCTAAAATTACCATAATATTTATAAACATAAGTATAGTCATTTAAAGTTTAATCTTAAAATCTTGGGTCATGTTAAGTTAATTTTAAAAATATTGTTATTTAAGGTCAAATAAAATTTAGTTTACTTCTTTTTAAAAGAAAATTTTCTTGCCCCCCCCCACCTTACTTAAGTTTTTTGGTATTTAAAATGTTCTGGCACAAAATTTAGTTGGTGGAAGAAAGCAGCAAATGCATGAAAGTAAAAACTAACCAGCAGAGCATTTTTTAATATGAAACTAGGCTCTGGTATACTGCAGGCACTAACTTTAAAAATACATAAAGGATTTAAAGAATTAAATGAGACATAATATATTCCAAAAAATTTGCTGAGATTTAAGAACAAAAACAAAAATTGAAAATACTAAAAATGTAGAAAAAGTAAAAATCTACTGTTACTATTAAAATTTTAAGTCCACAGTACAAAAATAAAAATCTTTACTACTACAATTTCAAATCCAACCAAATTAAGCAAAAAAAATACAAACAAACAAACAACTAAACAAACAAATAAACTAACAGAAAGTATCAATCTTCATCGCCGAGTAAAGCTAGGGCAAGTAGGAAATTCCACATTGTATTCACCCCTATGATGCCTCACCATAGCATCCTCAAAAGCTATATGTTGCTGATACTCATCAGTATAAGCATTTCTTGCACCAATCTCTCCAATCTGATTCTGAATATTTACTATATCCAATTTTTGAATGACAAGTTGGTCCATAATGTTTTCTAATGATGCAGAGCGAGAAGTAGATGCCCCTATAGCTGATGTAGATGGTATATCACTTCATCCATCCCTTGATTTAAAAAATGATTCAACTCTTTGAATCATATGCTTCCCAATAGGATTTTGTGGTTGTAATATTTCTTCATTTCTATAGGATTCTACTCTTAATTGCTCACAAAGAGTGAAAATCAGGGTAGGGAAACCCAAACCTCTAGTTGAAGAGATCTTAGCTATGTTCTGTGCATGATAAACTATAAGAGAACCAACCTATTGCTTTCATATTCTGAATGCAATAATTCAATACACCACAATCCTTTGTTACATCGGTAAGATGATTTTTTTGTAGTAATCTAGCAGAAATGAAGTGGTGCCACACCTTTGATTGGCTATTCAACATGGAAGCAAAGAAGTTAACTGTCTTATTGTTTCTAATCCTCCATTCTTCTCTTCCATCAGTCAGGAAGGCAATCACTTCATCCATTGATGAATCAGTCATCAAGAATGCAACATATTCATTAAAAAATACATTCTTTAGCCCATTGAAAGCATTGATCCTTTCGATAGTAAATTCAACTTGCTTACTTCTCACAAGATTGTGATTGTCATTAATAAATATGAAGTTAACATAAAACTCTTGAATCATTAGCACAATTTCTACTGAAGTGAAGCACCACAATCAATCCTAATTTCTGGCAAGAATCAACCACTCGATCTAGTCACCTGGGTTAGCACATGATCGTTCTTGGATCAATCTTCTTAATTTGATTTGAGTGTTATAATTGTGTTGGGCCATTAAATTAGTAAATCTTCATGCACGAAAATCATCTATCCTTCCTCCCTTTACTCGTGAAGCCATTTTAAACTCTACCAAAATCCAAATAAATTCTGAATAAATTACAAAATAAAAAATCCAACTTCCCAAATAAGATTATTTGGTATATAACTTTTCACCATGAGTTTTCTTCGAGATTTTTCAACAAAAATTCCAATTTTTGGATTTCCATAAGTAGCAAAAATCCATGGTGAAAATAAAAAATTTCTAAGTTAAAGTGAAGCTCTTACTAAGAGTAGATGAAATCTACAATTTTTAGCCTATGAAATCTTCTCTATCGCACTCAATGTGAAGCCCTAGGTCAAGGTTTAGAGGTAGGAGACAACCCAAGTAGTAAAAATGGGGTTTTATTGTACAATTTCATGGTCTTTTAGGCAATCTAGCATTTTTGATAATTTGGTGCATCATACACCAAATCTGGCGCATCATGTGCCAATGCCTTAATTTTTCTGAATTTAGCTTTGTCCAAAAATCTGCTCCATACCTCTTTACGTCTACCTTTAATTAACTCAAATGAACCCTTATAAGCATAATCAAACTTACTCTAACATCCATCTTTCACAAACAACACAAAACTCACTTATATATATAAAATTTGTATATTACAAAATAAAAGTTATTAAACCAACAAACATCTATTTCAGTGTTTAAAGCAAACCAAAACACCCCAAAAATGATATCTAAACATTAAAATTCCAAAAAAAAAAACATTAATGTACTTCAAAAATAAAAGTAAATGCAATCCCACACTAAAAACAACTAAAACAGGTAGTACTATATAAAATGTTCTGTGTATAAATGAAGTTCAAACAACTTCTTCACTCTTATCCTCCTAGATATCTCCCATAGATTGGTAGTGCACATAAAAGTTTTAGAAGGGTCGACATGGAAACTCATCTGTTGAATCCTCCTCAATCCAAGCATGTTTCTTAAATAAATGTACAAATTGCCTTCAATATGACCAGTATGCTCAAAATGTTCTTTAAGTCTCCAATCCAAGTGATCCAAGCTTTTAGAAATGTTCCCAATTGCTTGCATAAGGTTTTGCACCTATTTTTCTAACTTCTTGATCATTTTTAACAGTGCATTAGAATTG
This sequence comes from Phalaenopsis aphrodite, assembly GCA_003013225.1. Taxonomy (NCBI): domain Eukaryota; kingdom Viridiplantae; phylum Streptophyta; class Magnoliopsida; order Asparagales; family Orchidaceae; genus Phalaenopsis; species Phalaenopsis aphrodite. The sequence continues at coordinate 822,758 of NEWO01000061.1, forward strand.
AAGTAAGTCTGAATAGGTGATGAATTCTGAGATTCCTAATCCATCAGTACATTCATATCATTTTCATCTCCTATTGCAATACAGTATTAATAGACTTCGAGATCCATCTGCTTCCAAGGAGAAGTACATTTTCTAAACTCTCGTAAGGTACTTGTGATTGACTGCATTTGAGGAAAATAGTGGATGGATGTCTATGTTTAGTTGCAAATCTATTAACAATCAAACACAAACAGATTTCACAATGATTGCTCTAATATAAATAGGTTTTTCTGTTTGAATAGTGTAACTTAAAATAGCACTCTCCTTAGTTACCTTGCTTAGTTTCATAGTAGGCAGTAATTTTGATGCAATAAAGAAGGGTCATGCCTTAAAAATAGAATTTAACAATGATGTTGAAAAACTTACATTTCTAACATCTCTAGCCTCCTAATTTGTATCTTCATCTGTAAGGTAAAAGTAGAGTTCATTCATATTATCTCTCGTAGGGGTAAAATTTGCGTAATAAAAGATAGACACATTTTTAATCATAAATGTCTCATTTATTCTTAAAGGAGTGAATTGCACAAACCTGCCTTGCATAAAGACAATTCCTTAGTTGAGTCCATGTAAATTTTTGTAAAACTCTTCACCATAGGGACAACTATGACCACAATGGTGTATAAAAGCACTTCCCAACGTCTCTGCACAATAATATCTTCAAATCAAGTATTTGGTTTATTGAATCCTCGATTCACAAATCCCCTTTCTTTGATTAGCCACTTTTTCATTAGAACATAACCTTGCAACTTTTGTGCATCGATGTTGAACTTTATCCAGTTGAAAATCCAAAATCTAGTGAAATTTTTAGTGTGGGACACCATTGCAATTGAAATCTAATCACTCCTCCCTCATTTCCCCCCTGAAATGGACTTTAGAATAAGTTTTTGGGAGTTATAAGGAGAAGAACCTGCCAAAAACCGCCTTTTGAAATGATTTAAGTCATTTTTGTTGTTGGGATGCATCATGCGCCAATTCTTGAGCATCGTGCTCCAGCTCTCTGGATTTCAGCGCATCATGCGCCAGTTCCAAAAATTTGTATTTTCTATTTGGATAAAAAATTCTCAATTCTTCCATAAAATTATTTAAATAAAGATGTTTTTTAGATTGTTTCTTAAATACACAGAATCTATGAAAACACAAATATAAATATATGTAAAAATATTCCAAATAAAAACTCAAAAACCAAAATAGACAATGATAAGTATGGGTTGCCTCCACAAAGTGCTTGGTTTAATGTCATAAGCCAACATTACCAGTCTTTATTCTGGGTGATCCAACATTATTGTTTCATTAAAACATGATCTTTAATCATCAAAATATGATTTCAATCTGTGCCCATTTTAAATATTCTTGCAGTATTAAAATCTTAAATATTAACAGCTCATAAGGACAGACTTTTCCAACTTTTAATTGCCCTTTCCACCTAAACTTATATTTTCCAAGAAATATATTCAATCTTGTATTATATGAAAAAACTTCTTTTCTAGGTTTAAAATCCTTTTTTATTATCTTTGGATCATGCCATTCTTTCATTCTTTCCTTATAAATCCTAGCATTATGATAAAATTCATTCCTAATTTCTTCAAGCTCATTTAATTGCAATAATTTTTTCTCACCAACATATTTCAAATTGAAATTGAATTTATTAATAGACAAAAAAGCTTTATGCTCCAACTATACTGGCAAGTGATAAGTCATCCCAAAACTTAATCCATAAGGAGACATACCTATAGGTGTCTTATAAGTTGAGTTTTTTGCCCACAATGCAGTATATAATCTAACAAGCCAATTCATCTTACTAGGATTGACACTTTTTTCCAAAATTCTCTTAAATTCATGATTAGATACTTCTACTAAACCACATGTTTAAGGATGATAAGCAGTTGCAAATTTATGCATTATATTATATTTTTGGACAAATCATGCAATTGTTACATTTCTAAAATGAGATCATCCATTGGTAATGATTACTCTAGGCATTTCATATCTTATAAAAATATTTTTATTTAAAAATTTTAAAATACTTTGAGCATCACATTGAGGTAAAGTGATTTCTTCAATCCATTTTGAAACATAATCCACTGCAATACCGAATTAAGTTGTAAATGGTCTCATAAAATCCAATCCCCATGCATAAAAAAATTTAATTTCCAAATGAAAATTTTGAGGCATTTCATCTCTTTTTGAAATATTACCTACTCTCAGACATCGATCACATGTTTTTATATATATATATTAATATCTCTAAAAAGAGTAGGTCAATAAGATCCAGATTGCAAAATTTTATGAACAGTTTTATCATTCTCAAATTGTCCTCCAAATTTAGAATCATGACATTTCTGAATAATTTCCTGAATTTGTTTGTACAATACACATCGTCTCATTACTAAATCTTTTCATTATTTATATAAATAGAGGTCATCCCAAAACAAAGACTATGCATCATGAATGAATTTCTTTTCTTATTTTTTTTATTAATCAATGTGGTAAAATACCACTAACAATATAATTTACAATATCAGCGTACTAAGGTATTTCCCATCTTTTTATAGTATAAAGTTGTTCATCATGAATATTTTCATTAATTTTGTTTTCCATGTCAAGTATGTCTTTTTATTCTAGCCTAGGTAAATGATCAACAATTTGATTATCAATCTCTTTCTTATTGACTATTACGAAATCAAACTCTTGTATTAGAAGTACTCATCTAATTAATCTTGGTTTTGTATCCCTCTTTTGCATCAACTATTAGATATCCAAATGGTCAGTATGCATAACACATTTAACTCTAATCAAATATGACCTAAACTTATCAAAAGCATAAATGATGGCTAACAACTCTCTTTCAATAGTGGTGTAGTTAATCTGAGCATCATTAAGAATCTTACTAGCATAGTATATAACTTTTAAAATCTTATCATATCTGTGCCATAATACACCTCCATTTGCATAATCACTAGCATCACACATTAATTCAAAAGGTTTTTCCTGATCAGGTGAAACAATTATAGGAACAATTTTCAATTTTTCTTTTAAAGTTTAAATAACTTCAAGGCAATCTTTATTAAAATCAAATTTTATATCTTTTTTCTAGAAGTTAGCATAAGGGTTTAGTAATTTTTGAGAAATCTTTTATATATCGCCTATAAAATCCAACATGTCCTAAAAAGTTCTTAACTCCTCTTACATTAGCATGCGGAAGTAAGTTTCATATAAGCTGAATTTTTTCAGGATCTACTTCCATGTCATTTTCTAAAATTTTATGCCCAAGCACGATTCATCCTGCAACCATAAATTGACATTTTTCCTAGTTCAATATGAGATTAGTCTTTTTATATCATTCCAAAACTCTCTCTAAATGAATTAGAAATATTTTTAAATGAAGTTCCAAACACAGAAAAATTTTCCATAAAGACTTCAATCCCTATTTCAATTAAATCGCTAAAAATTGACATCATATATCTTTGAAATGTTGCACGTGCATTACATTATCCAAAGGGCATTCGTTAAAAACCAAGACTTCCAGAAGGACTAGTAAATGTTATTTTCTTTTAATCCTCTAGAGCTATAGTTATTTGATTAAAACCAGTATGTCTATCAAGAAAACAAAAACATATGTGTCTAGTCAGCCTATCAAGGTCCAAAAAGGGTAAAAAAATTGGTGGCAGAATTTAACTATCTATAGTCTATGCAGATTCACCATCCGGTGACATGTCTTATTGGTGTGAATTCATTATCCTCATTTGACAAAAAAGTCACACCTCCTTTCTTTAGAACACAGTGAACTTGACTTACCCATGCACTGCCTGAAATAAAATATATTATTCCAGCATCAAACCATTTTAAAATTTCTGTCTTAACAACTTCTTTAATTCTAAGATTTAATTTCCTTTGAGGATTAGCTCTTGGTTCATGTTGATCTTCCAATAAAATTCTATGCATACAAATTGAAGAACTGATTCCTTTAATATCAGCTAATGTCCATCCAAAAGCTTTTTTATATCTTCTCAAGGTTTGCAACAACTGTTGTTCTAGCTCATCAGTTAATTTTGAGGATATTATAACATGTAATGTAGATAAATCTCGTATGAATGCATACTTCAATTGTGTAGGAAGTGTTTTCAGTTCTAGTTTAGGAGGATTCTCAATGAATGAAATCAGATTACTTTTTCTAGGATCTAACATTTCAAATTTTTCCTAAACATAATCCAAATATTTTTTACTAACTTTGGTATATTCATCTTAAATTTTATCCTCATCTTCATATTCCATATATTCTTTTTCAAAATCTCTTCCAAATATATTTTTAAAATATTCATGACTTAGATATTCATTAATATCCATTTTAAAGAATTCAATCTCTTGCTCTTTTGTAGAGTATCTCATTTATTTTTGAATTTTAAGTGTAACCACTTGATCACTAACTCTCATAGTTAGTTCCCTTTTCTACACACCTATCAAAGCTTCTCCAGTGGCTAGAAATGGTCTTCTTAAAATGACAACAATTTCTTTATCTTCCTCCAAATCTAATACAATAAAGTCCACAGCAAAGATAAATTTATCAACTTTTACCAAAATATCTTCTATAACTCCTTTAGGATAGGTAATCAAATGATCAACCAGCTGAAGTGTTACAGTCGTAGGTGTAATATTATCTAAGCCTAACCGTTTGAAAATTGATAACGACATAAGAATAATACCGGCTCCTAAATCACATAAAGCTTTTCCAAAAAATCTTTCACCAATAGCACAAGGACTTGTAAAACTTCCAGGATTTTTGAGTTTTTTAGGAAGCTTTTTCTGTATTATAGCGCTACAATTTTCACTGAGTGCAATAGTCTCATTATCTGTAAACCTCCTTTTCTTATTAAGTATATCCTTCATTATTTTCACATAGCTTGACATTTTTTCCAATGCTTCAACAAATGAAATGTTTATCTTAAATTTCCCCAATATTTCTAAAACTTTTGAAAATTGGTTATCTCTACTTTTCTGCTTCAAATTTTAAGGAAATAAAAATGGTGGTCTTTCTCCTGTAACTTTAATTGGTTTAATAGTGCATTCTAACTCAAAATTAAAATCTTCACCAAATTTTTCATTTTCCACCTCATCTTTTTCAACTTCAACTTCCACTTCTTTTTTAACTCTGTTTTCTATTTCTTTTCCACTTCTAAGTTGAATAGCCTTAATTTGCTCTTTTTTCTGATATTTAGGATTTACTTCAACCTTACTAGGTAATGTTCTTGGAGGTCTATTGGTAAGTGCAGTAGTAATACATCCGAATTGATTTTCCATGTTTTTAATTGCAACTCTTTGACTTTGAAATTTAGTCCCCATTTGCAATATTTCCATTGATAACTATTTCTCCTTAGTCTGCAAATTATTAAATCCTGGAGGGTAATAAGGTTTACAAGTCGGATTTCCTTGATTGTTGGAGTTTCCAAATGGTTCACAGTTTTGTTTCCCAATTGCGGATTTGCAGCATCAGAATTACTATTGCTCCAACTAAAATTTACATGATTCTTCCAACCGAGATTATAATAATTGTCATAACGATTATTAGAACGATTATTTATTGTATTTAAGGTCTCGAAACAATATTACGATTCTATCATTTATCTCAATGAATTTTACTCAGGCACAGGTGATATCTGAGAATAAATCAATTCCATATTAATCTATCTTCATCGATATAGCAGCTATTTGCGCAACTACATGAATATTACACCAGAACAAAAAATACTGCCTACTCATTTTGAATTTACCCTTTTAGAGGGACATTGAAAATTATTAATAGCCATATCTTCAATAAAAGAATATGTGTCTACACAAATTTGGTTGAGGAGTTGCTGATTGGAAGCTGGTCGGTCGCCAGAATCAAAATCCCTTCGCCAGCTTCGAAAAAGCATTTATTATATATATATATATATAATTTAGAAAAATATGAAATCAAATTGATCCTACATCTTTCATAGTTTAAATGAAAGATACACCTCAAGCCATATATCTATCCTTAAAAATAAACACAAGACTTGAGAGTGGCTAGATGAAATAAACTAAGAAATGAATGACATCCATTTGGTCTGCAAAAATAATTTTATTTATAATCCGACAAGTTCCTCAATTTAATACACAGAATTAAATATAGTTTATATTAAGCTGGGTTTAGAAAAGCTTCCTATAAGGGCAAACCCCTATAGTTAATTACATCTTAAATGACTGAAGTCACTCAAGAAAACTCTCTATAAAAATCAGGGAATATTATTTTTAAAGTGGTCAAAAGGATAGAACCTTTCAACGAGATAAAAAAAAGAGGTGTGAAAGGGGATGAGCTCAAATTTGGAATATTTATTGTACAATCCTAAGGAAAAAGAACTAGGGGATGTCACATATCCGGGGGAGAACCTCGGTGACTTCCCAGTCTATCCTATTGTTGGCTTCACTTAGAGGAGAAATTATTTAAACGTTTCATCCTACCAATTTTATTTATTTAGGGCTTACATTCATGTGAAATGATCACATAAATATCTTGGAAGATGTGAGGATTTAGATCGTCACAAATGACAACCTCATAATCCTAAGACAAGTTAGGGCTTATATTGTAGAATAGAGCTATACAAAAGGCCTAAAGATGAGTTGAAGATTTATATTACATAAGCAAACAAACTCAAAATTCTGTGGCTTGTTGTTTAATTCTAAGGAAAGATATGCAGTTGTAAATCCTCTTGCTGGTGAAGATGGTCGTGCTACCAACAATGCTAGCTCTAAGCTCCTTGTCATGACAAATAAAAGATTTCTAATGTGTCAGGTTATGATGTTAAATAAAATGTCCCTAAGGGTCATGGTTATTTAAATATTATGAGGGCATCATAAAGTTGATTAGAGCAACATCGGTTAGGATCCTACGGCTCCCTCGTTCTAGTACCACTATTTTCTTATAGATGCATTTAGTCCAAATGAATTTACTAAATTCAACTTAATGACTTCCATACTTTCATTTAGACCCTGAAAAATCTCATTAGCAACCGTAGGTTACCTCCTCCGAGGGATTCCCGATCATCCGGTAGAGACACTTTAATTTAGTTGCATTTGTTGTTTTGTGATGTTTGTGATAAAATTTTAAGTTATCCTATATTTTGAATGTTGTGGCGATAAATTTTATCTAGATGGTTTTGGTTTTACAGCTAACTTAGTAGTTTTGGTTTTCATGCAGGGTGACATCGTTATTTGACATGCAAGCTTGAGGCAAGAAGTACAAAAAGGTGAATGCAATAATTTAAAAGTGTACCTGTCAATTCTTCTCATTCCCTCACCTGAAATGTTAGGACTTGAAAGGCAGGTATATATTTTTGCATTGAATTTAAATTACAGGAGTAGATGAAGGTTTAGCTACCAAATCCCATGTTCTGACTTTATTGAATCTCAGAAGATCTTAGTAAATGATTTTAGAACAAAAATATGGCAAGTCTGATTTGCCCTTAGGAATGTCCAATAGATTAAAAAATGCTTGAGGCATGACGCTAGACAATTTTGAAGGTCCCTGGAAATATTCCAATTTCATTTTGGAGTTATCATATTATTCCATTAAAAATTCAAGGTTGAAGTGTGACAACCCCGTTGCTTAGTGAAACTTGAAAATTTAACTATCCTAAGGATAGGGTACCCGATTAATCAATTGATGTTTCGTTTAAAGGTTATGTGAGTGGGTGCCCCTGAGGAAAGTATAGGTTATTTAAAGATTATTGTGCCCACAATTAAGGTCAGGCTTGTAGTGTTTAAAGATGTTAATCACCAATCATATCATTTTCTAAATCCAATAAATTGAATTTAGACATCAAGCCTAGGTCACTATCAAGCTATTAACAATCATAATAGATGAAATGGTGATCGTCAAAATTTTGATGTAAGTTACATATATCCCTAATGAATGATCACATCATCCTCAACTTTGGACTTAAGACAAGTAAATTTTGATCCTTTCTATCTTAAGTGCATCACTTAAGAGTCATTTGATCTTAGTTGACTTCCAAATCATGAAGATTAGAAGAATTATGATCTTGTCGATGTTTTGTAAGGGTGGTGAGTGAGTCTCTGTCATTTAGTCCCATTATATTTCAATCATCCAATCATATGGATTAAGATCAAAATTACCCATTCTCCCTTAGTTAATCCTAAATTTTGATTAAGGCACCAAAATCTAAAGTGACTACTTTGTCCTTGAGGTACTTCACCTCATAACTTATTAAACATAACTCGAATGATTTTGAGCATTTGGAGTGTCATATCCATTAGGTAACTATAATCTTAGGGGAGAGTAATGTGGTTTCTCAAATTTTAATTTAATTTAATTATTTATTTATATTTTAAAAATAGGATTTTCAATAATTGATTTATTTAATTCTCCAAAATAAAGTTTTTATTTAAGAGAAAATTATTAGAGGTTTTCTTAGGTCAAAGAAACTCTTAATCAAAATTTCATGATTTTCTTAATTAGATTTATTATTATTAATATTTAATTTTTTGATGAGTTTCAATGATTTAATTAAATGGAAAATAATGTTTCAATTACCAAAATTATTTTTATATTTTTATTAAAATTCTTTGAGTTCAAAAAAATCATAGAATCAATTTTTGTATTTTTATGATTTATAATTTAATTGTTATAAATAAGTTAATGAGAAAATAAGGAAAATTCATTCTTAAGCTTTTAAAAATTATTTTTAACTTAGAAAAAAATAGGAAAAAATTCTTAATGAATTCTAAGTGATCACGAAAAATTTGTACACATTTTGAACCATTTTATATATTTTTGAAAGTTTTGATTATTTTTATTATTTTTAATTCAAAATGCATTTTAAAAATGACATATTTTCACAAAAAAGATTTTATTTTTATTAAATGCCTCTGATCACAAGGAAATAAAAAAACTATTTCTTTTTTTATTTTTCTAAGTTTATTTAATTTACTGTAATTACTTTTGTACAAAATGCAAAGTACATTTAAAAATCAATTTTAGTGCTTAAACTAAGCCAAATAATTATAAAATATTTACAGTAAGAAAATATAATTTTTATGCACAATGTGGAATTAATTTTGTCAATTTTTGATAAGTATATTATTTCTATAAATTAACACAAGTATATTCACTTAAGTAAATATAGAAATTTACAAAATTATTCAAGCCATCATGTTATTTTTCTAAGCTTCTCTGATCATAGGAAACCTACTAAAAATTTTTTCATAATTTTCCAAGTGATATTTTATTTTATATAATTAAAATAGGCCAAAATGACCATCTAAGCTTGAAAATTAAAGTTTGAAACATAAAGATGTCCTCTAACCTTGGAAAGATCAGAGGACATAGTCTTTGTCATGTGAAACGAACCCTCAAAATTTCAAGCCATGGTGAGCTATGTTTGACCATAACGAATTAAAATACTCCAGGGGGTATTTAATTCATTAAAAATCTGGGAATAAGAAAATAACTTTTATTTTGTCCACATTATTCTCCTCTATTCACTGAGCAAGAAGGTATTTTTCTTTTATTTTTATGATTTTTCAAAGCAAAGTTATTATTTTTTAAAGAACAGGCATCAAAATAAATAAAAAATCCCCTATTTATTTACTTATCCACGTAGTGCCACCTCAACCTCATCCACTCCGATATCTCCACGCGATGCGTTGCCATTTGACCCCACTAGCCACGTAGCCATCTTTTCACTCCATATGCTCGTCCATAGTGATCACGACCGTCCATGGAATAAACCCGTGATTGGACGGCTCTCAGTCATTGTCCCCAAATGACTTAGCCCGAGAACCATTCACACTAAAACCTTAAGATCTTAGCCTAGACTAAACAAAATGGCATGGGGTTTGTTTCTAAACCTTCATCTACTCCATACAAACACATATATATGGCTAATCAAGTATGAAAGCAAGCCATTACTCATGGAGAGTCAAAAGAAGCTCAGGCTAGAGTTTGAGCTCAATCCTTTGTCTGAGAGGAGAGGCCTCAATCAGATGGTTGTGGTGGCTTTAGTTAGATCCAACGAACTTCTAAATGAAGTCTCAAGCCATGGTAAATTTTCTAGATATTATTTCTATCAAACTTAATTTCAGGTGTTGGTCTAGAGCTAGGTTAGAGGCTGTTTGAGAGGGGTTTTTGTGGGGGATCAACTCATTTCACTGTCGAGATGGTGTGTGCACAATTAATTGGAGTTTGGTTCACTGTGGAACTGTGGAGGAATGTGTCCTAGTTTTGACCTAATTTTGAGCTCAAAATTGAATTGTCACAGTGGGAACCAAAGGGGGAAGATGGTTAGCTTGAGCTTAGAGATGCTTGTAGAGTCTCTGATGAAATTTTGGTAGAGTTTCCCCGAGGATTTTGGTTAGTTCCTCTTTAACCATGTAGGGGGATGATTAAATAGAGGAGCTTGGGTTGGCCACCAATTCCAACTCATGGGTGCAAAGTGTTGCTTAGGTGGATGGCTCAGGAGCTCTTAAGAGCAATTAAGATGAGTTGGCCTCTAAGGTTAAGTTTGGGTTTTATTTAGCGGTGGTGGCTCACAATTTTTGCATTTTTGGTGAATAGGGTAGCTATCCAGAGCAGGGGAGGTGGTTAGGTGGTTAGGTGAGCCAAGGAGAGGCTTAATTTTGGTTTAAACCTAATGGCTAGTGATGATGGTGGGGATATTTTGTTTTAGACCAAAAAATGGGATTAAATCCCTAAATTAAGAGGCTCTTGGTCTATAGCACACCAAACTAGTTTCAGGTGGTTTAGCCTGGTCAATAGGGTGTGCTTAAAGGCTGTGGAGACCTTAGTTTAGTGACTTTAACTTGGCAAAGTCAATTTTGATGAAGTGATTCAATTTGGGTGAAAATGGCTAGACGTTGAGTTTGAGTTAGGCTAGACACAATATTCAGCTCAATTGATTGATCGATATTGTGTAGATGATTGTCATTAGGAGTTTAAAAAAGATTTAGAGTGATTTTGAATTGGTTTGGAGGTTCAATTTGGAGGATTTTGAGCATTTGGTCAATTTGGGGGTGTTGGATTGGATTTGAGTTTATGTTAGGCTAATTTGGGTTAGGTCGAAAATGATGAATGAAAATGGTCTAGAGGAATTTCATAAAGAGTTTTCAACATAAATTGGGTATTATATTTGAGTTAGGGCATTCAATTTGGTGGAATTTGGAGACAGTCTCTTTGAAGCAAATTTGGAGATTTTGAATGTGGGTTAAAATTGAGTGAAATTGAGGCATGGCCAAGGCCAATTGAAGGTCTAATTTGATGTGTAAGATTAATATAAGGAGTTTGGGATTCAAATTGAGGCAAGTTAGTGGATCATATGGTATAATTGGGTGAGATTAAGTCATAGAATCAAAATTGGGGGATTAATTTGGATCAAAATTGAGCTCAAAGAATGGGTTAACTAGGCTTTGATTTGGTTTGGATTGATCATATGAAAGATTAATTTGAGTTCAAAATTGAAATTGGGGAGGATTGGGGCCAAATTGATGGACAGTTGAGGTGAATTTAGAGAATTGAGCCTTTAAAGGCAAATTGGAGGTTTTGGTCAAGGTGATAATTTGGGCAACTTGAGTTCAATTGAAGAGTCAAAATTGGTTTTGAAGACATTTAAAGTGATTTTGGATTGTTGTGTATTAGCTAAACCATAGCCTAGGGCTACTAGGTCTAGGGAACCATTTACATGAGTCTCGCAAAAGATCAAGGGATTCTAGTCAACAATTTTAAATTGCTCGTCATTCATTTCTTTAGAATTTGTCTTAGGGTCATTAGGTAAAATCTGTGGGGGGAAATTGTTAATTTCATTTATAATTTTCCCTAGCATCAGAATCTTGTTCATTTTTTCTGTATAACACAAAATATGCCATTCAGTGACTTTAAATAACTCTTTCAGAGGAGATCTTTTACTGATTTTATCATTCAATTCAAGTTCATCTTGTGTTTGAGTCAAATATAATGATATAACGACTAGTGGTGTAGGTTAATTCTCTATATATGTAGGCTTTAAAATTATATGGGGTATATTCATTCTAAGTTCATGATAATTTTCAACTGATGGAATTAAAAGTTTACTATTTTCGGTAACGTCCTTCATTTCACACCTCTCCTTAACATACAAACAGTCTTCTTTAAACAACATTTTAGATTCATCATGAAAGTCCATTTCGATCTCTTTTGTTAACTTACTCTCAAAATATTTTTGAAAATGGTTTTTAATTAGATAATCATTTTCATCCATCCAAAAGTAATCATCATCTTTTCTTTCAGTTGGATGCTTTATAGCCTTTAAAACATCAAAAGTGGTTTCATGGTCATTAATATTCATAGTTAACTTTCCTTTTTGCTCTTATATCATAGCTTGTCCAGTAATAAGAAAAGTTCTCCCTAAAGTAATGGGATATTCTTTATCTTTCACCATATCTAAAATAATAAAGTCCATAGGAAAGATAAATTTATCCACTTTAACAAGCACGTGCTCTGTAATTCCTTTTAGATAAATGATAGATCAATCAACTAATTGAAGGGTTATAGTAGTAGGAGAAATATCAGATAAACCTAACCTTTTAAATATAGATAGAGGCATCACATTAATGCTCAATCCTAAATCCCATAAAACTTTTCCACATAATCTTTCTCCAAATACATAAGGAGTTGTTAAGCTGGAAGAATCTTTAAGTTTCTCGGTATGCTTTTTCTGAAATATAGTGTTGCACTCCTCACTTAGTGCAACTGTCTCGTACTCCCCAAATTTCCTTCTCTTTTTTAATATCTCCTTCATAAATTTTGCATAACTTGACATTCTTTCCAAAGCTTCAATTAAAGGAATATTTATCGTTAACTTTTTAAGTACGTCCATGAACTTTGAAAATTATTTATCCAACTCATGTTGTCTAAATCTTTAAGGAAATGGAGGTGCTGGTCTTTCTAAATTGATTCTAGTTGAAGATATTGATTTTTCCAAATCCTTAGAAACATGTTCTTCGGGTATATTATTTTTCTTTGTTTCTCTAATAACTCCTTTCTCTTTTCTGACCACATCCTCTATCTCTCTTCCACTTCTTAATTGGACAGCTTCTATTTGTTAATCATTTTTCTCTTTAAGTTTGATCTCAGTGTTGCTAGGAAGTGTTCCATGGGGTTTATTGCAAAGTGAATTAGCAGTTTGTCCAAGTTGATTTTCTATATTTTCAATCGCAACATTTTGACTTTGCAACTGGTTTCCCATTTGCAATACCACTTCTTCTGTAGAAAACTTCTTACCCTCAAATTATTGATCATTGTTAAAGTATGGTGAAGATGAAGGTCTATAATTTGTGTTCTCCTGATTATTCTAACTTCCATTAAGATTTTCATGATTATTTTCCGACTGTTGGTTTCCATCCCAAGTAGTGCTATTCCAGTTAAAATTAGGATGGTTCTTCTAACCTGGGTTGCAAAAGTTAGCATACGTGTTATTTATGGAATTTAAAGTCTCACATGATAAGTTAGAATCAGTCATATGCCCTAATAAACTTTCCTCACTTACTAGAGTAAATTGAGGATGTTCATTCCAAATTGGTCCAACTTCTTTAATATTGCAGCAACTTGAGATGCGACAATTGAAATTGCATCTGTATCATGAACTATGGCTACCTTTTTAAGATTTTACCTTGTATAAGGCCATTGAAACTCATTTGTAGCCATTTTTTTCAATTAACGCATATGCTTCATCAAATAATTTTGACATTAATGATCCACCAACACCAGCGCCAATTATATACCTAAGGGATTGTACTAACCCATTATAAAAAGTTTGAATGATTAACCAATTGGGCAGAGCATGGTGTGGACACTTTCTTAGAAGTTCCTTAAATCCTTCACATGCTTCGTATATTGATTCCCCTTCATACTGACAAAATGAGATAATAGCGTTTCTAAGTTTACTAGTCCTTAAAGGTGGAAAATACTTAGCTAGAAATTTCTGAGTTAACACTTCCAAGTTTTTAATAGAGCTAGGTGCTAATGAGTATAACCACATTTTAACCTTATCCCTTAGTGAGAAAGGAAAAAAGCCTTAGTCTAACAAAATCATTTGAAATTCCATTATAACTAAATGTAGAGTTCTATAAAACTGGATAAGTGTAAAAAGGAACCTTTGAAGCAGTTCCCCCAAACCGATTGTTTTGCAATAGTTGGATAATATCTGGATTTATTTCAAACGAGTCAGCTTCTACGACAGGGGTTTATATACTTGGGTGAATTTCCTCTATCGTAGGATATATATAATCCCTCAAATATTTATGATGATTTTCTAAGTTATTATGTTGAATGTTTTCCATTTCCATTTTTAATTCTTCAAGTCCTTTCTGTTTTTTGATTTTTTTTCGTTTCTCTATCACAGGATCATAAAGCAAAAGTCCTTCAGATTCTTTCTTTCTCATAGACTACAAAACAAACAATACACTAACAATTAAAAAAATAAAATAAGATATATATTCAAAACAACAAAACCTTTTCACAAACAACTTATTTTTGACACAAACAGTTTTTTCACAATAGTTTTTCATAAGAAAAAAACACTTTTCACACAAAAATAGTTTTTATGACACAACAATTTTTCAAGTCTAAGCCTAATTACTTTAACTAAAATTCTCCTAAAGTACATACCGAAGCTTCCCCGACAACCGTGCAAAAAACTTGATACGACTTTTTATATGCTTAATTTTATATATTCTATGTAGTCACAATGATATAAATGCAAGTATACATATCAACCAAGTAATATTGGACTTTTTGAGTAATCCCCAATTATCAATCCCATGAGGAAGCGAGAAAGGATGTCCCTAGTCAAATTCTAGTTTACTCCTTTTAGTCCTTAGTTTGGAATGTTAATTAAAGTGGTGTTTTATCTAGCAACTATTCCTAAATCTGAATTATAAGGATAGTAACTATTCCTAAATGTAAATATTAAATTTTAAAGATAACCCTTTATCGATGAATTAGTTTTGAGAATTTAAAAAATTCAAAACTACTATTCTTATGTTGTAAGTTGGATAATGTAAATGAATGAGATACATTAAATGTTGTACGTGCTAAATAAGAGAAACTTTAATTCTCTACCCTGATTCAGTGTTATAGAAAATCATTGGCTAATCTTAGGTTTAGTCCTTAAATTCGTGGCTAGACTGGGAGGATACTGGCTCCCACTCCAAAGCTCTCACTTCCCTTCCCTTGAAGGCTAACTCTCGCTTTAGTTCTTTAAACACTAAGACTGAATTGAGGATTTTAGTTTCTCGCCCTAAAATCTCCAATTCTACGCCCATCAAAGTATATTTCCATATTTATTTGCATCCAACCCCCATGAACTTCACCATCCATGGAATTTGAATGTGGTTACACTTTGTTGAGAGTTACACCACCCTCTCGGGTCTTAATACAATTACAATGAATTTTACACTACAACAGGCCTTTATTGTAATGTAAATGAAGTGCATGTGAAAACCATCACATTTATAATTAAAACTTCTTCAAGCATGCATTCCAAGATACAAAACATGAATCCTACTCATTGTAAAAGAAAAGTAAAAGGAACATAATGGCATAATTCTCTCATGCCACTATTTCCTAAGAAGAAGAAAGAGTAAGGGAAGCACATCATAAAGCATAAAGAAAACACCATGAAAAACTTCATTTCATCAAAGAAAATCCATTAGATAAGTTTTTACCAAATCATAAGATAATGAAGAACACAATACTTATCTTTTTCCCTTGAAAGAAAGATAAAAATCTCTCCCTAAAGTCTCCTTTCGATCCATGCAATGCTAGAACATTCACTTACATATTCTCTCAAAATCCACTCACCAATCCCTCCAAAAAAGGTAGAAATCTACATTTCTACTTCTATTCTAAGATCACTAAATATTCTCCACATTTTATCACTCACACACACCCTCTCACACACACACATTCAAGAGACACAAATTCCCTCCTTTTTTCCAGCAAACAAATCTATTCATCAAAATAACATGTTTCTTCATTCAAGAGCCTTATCCAAGTGTCTAGATTCATTGAATTGCTTCATAGAGTATTTTAATCACTTGGGAGTCATCTAGAACATAAAAAACCGCCAAAAATCGATCCATGACCGTACCGGGAGCTGTCGGTGTAGTTTTGGGTGCTATTAGCGTCATTTTCTCATTGTTTGTTTGCTCTTCAGTATTTCCAGTGCCGGCTGTGGCGCTGTCGGTGCCCACACTACGCAACTCCACCATTTTGCTTTGTTTGACTCCGTTTTAGCTTCGTTTCACGCTATTTTAGTTGTGTTGCGTTCCTAACAGACAGTCCTACAAAATAAGCAAAAAAAGAACCTTTATTTAAATTGTAATTTCATTCAAAAATATGTGAGAAGTGCAAAAGAGATTAAGCATAGAAATACACATCAAAATGTGCCACGACAAAATTTCTTTCTTGCTTGTTTTTCCTCCAATTTACATCATTTTTACTTCTTCTTCTCCAAAACTCCATTTTCTATACCTGAAACCAAAAATATACAAAATATCTTCTTTTAAAGTGCATTATCACTGAAAATAAGCAAGTATAGGCATTAAAAGCATATGAAAAATATAATAGTGTATCAACTTCAATATTTTAGTTTTCTAAATATAATAGTTTTAACTTAAGAAAAAATCAAAACAACTCCAGTTAATACTAATGGTGTAAGGATATTTAGTATTTCAGTCTTAGGTTCCTGATCCTCCTTTTCTTTCAAGAAAAATTGCAATTTGTTATATTAAAGTCACTTAAGAAATTCATATGAAAAAGAACTTCATAAAACTTTATTAATAATTAAGTTAACATTAAAATAAAAAGTTTAGAAAATGTGTCCAAGTCTTTTTCTTTAAGTTGATTCAAGTGAAGCCAATCTTTAATTAGGCTTCTCCTCAAGCTTATCCTCAGATCTTTTCATTTTCTTTTTCTTATTCTTTTTTTTTTCTTTTCTTTTCCTTTTCTAAGGATTACTATATCTGGATAGCCTTTAATGATTTTGATTTTCACCATCCTCCTCTTCAAGTTAAAAGCTTTTTACATTTCTTCACTTAACAAATTTATATTAACTTAAAGATTTTAGAAAGTTTAATTCTTTTCTTTTTACATGAACCTATTTAAGATTTTTAATACTTCAAAAATACAAATTTCTCTTTCTAAAAAAAGAAAAACATAGTCTTATTCTCTTTTACCAAATATCTTAGCCCCTAGAATTAACCTTTATTATTGAAAATTTTTACTTAAATTTCCTATATATTTAGAAACATAAATATAATTATCCAAAGTTAAATCCTAATACCAATGGTCATGTTAAATTTAAAATTTTAAAAATATAGTTAAGTGAGGACAAATAAAATTAAGTTCTTTTCTAATAATGATATTTCTTCTCCCGCCCAAACTTAAATTTTATAAAAGAATTTTACATGAAGAACTTTAAAAATGAAGGGTAAAAAAGCATTAAATACATAAAAAAATTCATACATGTTGGAGATTCTGATTTTTTAACATAAATTTTGAAATGTTGCAGGTGTTATTATGAAAACTACAAGGCTAAAAACATTAAATTGCACATACTACATATGAAATTTGCTAAGAAACAACTAATCACAATACATAACAAAGTGCTAAAAATAACAACAAAACTAAACTAAATTCTAAAAATGAAATTAGTTTTTCACATTATAGTTTCACATAACATAACAACAGAGTCTCAGCAACAACATAACACAAATAATACAATCATACAGTACAAACACAAATAAACAAACAAAAAGATCACCACTCACTATCTTCTTCATCATCGTCATCTAACTTCTGCTGCTGATATGGAGTATAAGTAGGGTGAATATGGAAATGTACTATATGATCGTCAGTGTCATCAAATATCTCACTAAAGCATCATCATAAGCAACATCATATTCAAATTTCTGGCGAATCAGTTCATAAGTGTGAGCATTTCTGGCCTCCATATTCTGCATTCTATATCCATCCTCAAAACATCTCCCTGTTGAATCACCATCTGGTCCAACAACTCCCTATTTGTGGGGTCACTTGAAGTAGGCTCACTAGGGGAGTCACTTGAAGTAGGCTCACTAGAGATTCTAGAAGTAAAAGGAATATCCCTGGCCTGTCTTTCAGATCTCCAATCAACATGAGACTCATAAGTCTTAATTTTTTCAAGCCTAATCGATCTCTGAGGCTCAATACTCTTCTCATTAGGTATGAAATCAACTTCTGCATGCTCAGAAAGTGTGTAAATCAAAGCAGGGTGCTCCAATCCACCAATGGTCTCTCCTAAAGCAATAAGTCAAGTGTTCATATAAATGATAGAGCCTACATTTATATCCATCACTTCGTGAATGCAACAGTTCAATATGGCTCTATCCTTGGTCACTTCACTTTGATGATACGTTGGAATCATCCTCCAAGAAATAAAACAGTGTCAGGCTTTAGATATTAAATTTAACATAGAAAGGGGAAAGTTAACTTTAACTCCATTTTTTTTTTCCAAGCCCCTTTTTCACTTGTCAGAAAAGAAATAACTTCATCTAAATCATGATCTGTAACAGAAAAGAATGATATTGTCATCTATACACATCTTCTAACTGATAAAACTCATTAATTTTTCTTGAAGTAAACTCCACCCATTTTCCTCGAACAAAAACAAAATCATCAAAAGCATCAACAAGGTTGGCATAAAATTCCATTACAATCCCAACAATCACATCGACAGTAAAATAGCAAAAATTTTCCCATTGCTGAGTGATAATCAATCGTTCAACTTCTCCTCCCGGATTTTAAAAACCTCGTTCTTGAATTACTTTTTTATTTTCTTGCAAACTATGAAATAAAGCACTGACTCTAAAGCTAACAAATCTCTACTCGTGATATTCTACTTTTCTTTTGCTCGATCTAGGTGCCATAGGAAATCTAGAAAAAATTTGAAAAATTCCGAGTAAATCCCAAATATTTCAAAAATCAAAATGTAAACTACTTTAAACTTAAATCCACAATGTAAGAGTTCTTCACTAAAGCATTTTCTCAAAATTTCTCAAGAAAATATAAATATTTCGAATCTAGTCAATGTGAGAAAAATTTTTAGTGAAAAACAAAAATTTTTACTTTAAAGTGTAGCTCTTACCTATAGAAGATGAAATCCGAGGTTTCTTTGCTTTAAAATAGCCTCAAATCCGCCCAAAATCAAGCTTCAGGTGCAAAAATGAAGGTTGAAGGAGACTTAAGGGGGTAAAAATGGAGGTTTGCGATGAAAATTGAGAATTAAAGGGTTAGTTCACTGCTCTCGGGTCGAGGCCGACGTCAGCGCCAATGCCAGCGCTGAAGGCCCGAAATTCACTATTTTGATTTTTCAAAATTTTCAATTTCCTTTCAATCTTTTCCGACTTTTTTAGTATTTTTAAACACAAATTTTTATCTAAATTCATAAATATACATTTCACAAACAATATTTTTCAAAAACAAAAACAAACTGTCTTTTATATATGAAAATACACTTTTTACAAACACATTTCACAAATTCGTACCTATTAAACAAACTAATAATAAATCAGCGTCGAAATCAAGCCACAACCCTAAACAGTGACACAAAACCATACACATAATCAAAGTTCATAATTCTAAAGCAAAAATAAACCAAATCAAACTTAACCAAATACATACAATTACACTAAAAGACATGAACATTTTTAAGCAATTAAAGAGTTCACAATCTTTCAACCTCATCTTTAGTGCATACACCTCCCCTAATATCTCTCAAAGATTGGCAATTAACATATAGATTGTAGAAGAAACAGTACAGAAATTGATCTGTCAAATTTTCATCGATTCCTCCTTTTCTTTAAACATCCAAAGTAATCCTACCTCATAAGTTCCAGCATGATCAAAATTGTCTTTCATTCTCCAATCTAGATGATCAAAAAGGTACTTTAGATCTCCTACTACATTCATAATACTCTTAAGTTCTCTTTTAATATTCTTCAAATTCTTCTCTAAAGCAAGCGAACTTCCAACTGCTGGTGGCATTAATGGGGATGAAGCATGTGAAGAATGATCTATAATAGAATTTAGTGCTTCGTTTTCATTACCAACATACTGATCATCAAAAGTAATCAAAGGCTCCCTTGGTAGTAAAACTTTTTCCCAACTTTCATATGGCACTTCGGATTGACTGTAAATCAGAAAAGTTGTTGAAGGACGCCTAAGTCCATAAATTGGCTCATTCATAATTATTCCCATCGCATATTTAAATTAATATGAACCTATATCAATAAGTTTCTCCATTTGAATGTAGTAGTTTAAAATAGAACTCTCCTTGGTGACTCTACTGATCTTCATAGTAGGGAGTAATTTTGTACAAATAAAGAAATGTCATTATTTTGAAATTGGATTAAGTGATGAAGTAGGAAAACTAATATATCCCTCATCACGTACTTCCCAAATATCACTTTTATCCATTAGAAAAATATAAATATGTTTCATCAACTCTCGTGTAGGAATGAAATTTGCATAATGACAGATTGGAATATTTTCTATCATATACAATTCATTAATCCTTGCAGGACTAAGTGGTACAGCCTTACCTCGAACGAAGAAAACTCCTTGGGTAATTCCATGTAGATTTGCATAGAAATCTTTCACTATTGGTATATCAAACATAGCAGTAGTGTATCACATAACATCCCATTGCCTTTGCAGAATGATCTTGTCAACTGGAGCACTTGGACTGATCAACCCATGATTAACAAATCCTCCTTCATTGATCAATCTCTTTTTATAAAAATTTTATCGTATATTCTCTGCACGTCAAAATTAATAAACTTTCTTTTATTAAAAACTCCATACCTTAAAGTACTTCTGGAATTGGAAGCCATGGAATCCAAAATTAGGAAGTTTCTAGGTGTCCTGGGCAGTTTTTAGGTCTTTAAAAACACCTCCCGGTTCTTATCACGGAGAGAAATCCCGTCAAAGTCCATCGAAAGTTGCAGGAACCTTCCATCAATCTTCGGTACCGCCGGCACTCTCGAGGGGCGCTGCTAATGCTGAGATCAATTTCCTTGGGCGTCGTCGACGCACATTCTGGCGTCGTCGGTGCTAGTGGCCAAATTTTTGCAATTTTTTAGTTTTTTTTTTGTTCAATTAAATCTGAACTTTTCTTCCAATACTAATATTAGGCTTAAATTATAATAAATGTAATTGTGTAGGATTAGTATCTTCTAATATATAAGACATTTATCAAAATAAACTGTAATACATAAATATCTAAATATGAGTTGTCTCCCATAAAGCGTTTGGTTTAATGTCATCAGCCTGACATACCTTTTATTTAGCTGGGTTGACTTAACATTAAAGCTTTGTCAAATTGAAGTATATGCCCTTCATATCAGAGTTTCAAACAATGCTCATTAACTTTAAATATCTTTCTAGTGTTTGGATTTTTAATCACAACAGTTCCATTATGATAGACTTTAATTACTTTAAATGACCCTAACCATCTGGATTTTAGTTTTCCTCGAAATAATCTCAATCTTGTATTATATAATAGAACTTCTTTTCCAGGTTTAAATTTCTTCTCAATAATCTTCCTATCATGCAATATTTTCATTTTCTCTATATAGATTTTTGCATTATCATATGCTTCATTTTTAATCTCCTCAAGTTCATTGAGTTGCAATAATCTTTTCTCACCAGCAGCTTTTAGATTAAAATTAAATTCCTTAATAGATCAAAATGCTTTATGCTCTAATTCTATAGGTAGGTGACATGTTTTTCAAAATATTAGTCTTTATGGAGACACTCCTATAAAAGTCTTATAAGCAGTTTTATATGCCCATAATGTTGTGTCAAGTCTAGCAGACCAATCTAATTTTAAAGGATTTACAACATTTTCTAAAATGCGTTTAATTTCATGATTCGATATCTCTGCTAGACCACTAGTATGAGGATGATAAGCAGTAGAGAATCTATGCATAATATCATATTTCTTAAGTAATTATTTGATTCTCTTATTCCTGAAATGAGATCCTCCATCAGTAATAATTATTCTTGGCATGTCATATCTTGTAAAAATATTCTTATTTAAAAATTTAGAAACACTCTGAGCATCACATCTATGTACGACAATAGCTTCATTCCATTTATAAATATAATCAACAACAAGTAATATATATAAATTTATAAATGAAGGCATAAATGGTCCAATGAAATCTAATCCCCACACAAAAAATTTCAACTTTCAATGTGTAATTTAGAGGCATTTCATTTTTTCTAGATATATTCCTACGCATTGACATCTATCGCACATTTTAATATATTCATTAACATCTTTAAAACTAGTAGGCCAATAAAATCCATTTTGTAAAATTTATATGTAGTTCTATTTTTTCCAAAATGTCCTCCAAATTCAGAATCATGACATCTTTCAATTAACTGTTGAGTTTCTTCACAATGCATAATAATTAGATCTTTACATTGTTTATATTAATATGGGTCATCCCAGAAATAGTCTTTTGAATCATATATAAACTTCTTTAATTCTGGATTTTTTATTCCAGGTGGCAAAATATCACTTACAATATAATTCACTATATCAGCATACCACAGTACATCCATTTTGTAAAATTTATAGAATTTCCCAGATGAAAAATTATATAGTATTTTTTACACGATGTAAGTTAGGATCCTTAGTAGGTGATCCTCCAAACTAATTAGTTTGTATCATTTTGATAATAGCAGGTTTAAGCTCAAATGAATTAGCAGCAACATCAGGATTTTTAATAGTTAAATGATGTTCATCTGCTGTCGGATTTGCATAATCTTTTAAAGATCTTTGTCGATTTTCATTTATTGGATTTTCTATATTTTTCGCCATTTCTTTAAAATTTTTAGTTTCTCTTTGTTGTTTTAAAATTTTTTTGTTAGTACATTCTAATTCTAAATCGTGAGGTACTAAACCTTCAGATGCAATATTTTCCGTAAGCAAATGAAGCAGGCAAGGTAAAATTTCTTTTAAAATGTAATCTTAATTAAATTTCTTTTTGGATTTTTTTATTTTTTATTTTTTTTTTGCTATTTTATGTATTTGTATAGTGTATATATATTCTCTAAATTTTCTAATTTATGAAAACTATTTAATTTAATTAAATTTAACTGTTACCTTCCCTAGCAACAGCGTCAAAAACATGAAGCCCAAATTTTTATATGTGATGATTTATGCAGTTAACACCACTACATCGCCAAAAACTTTATCCTTATATGAAAATTAAGTTGTTTATAATATATATAATTATAAGCAATTAATAATGGGATTCTACACAAGTATACGTATTGTTATCAAGTAATAATGGACTTTCTATTTAAACCCCAAATATTGATCCCACGGGGAAGGTGTAAATTAGCAATGATAAATTTTGAGAGGAAATTTATAGAAAATCAAACGAAATCACTGTCACTAATTTCGAATGTTGAGAATTTAACCAAACTAAATTAATTAACTATTTGCAAAATGGAAATGCAAATTTTGAATAATAACTACTAATCTACTAACTATGTTTATTATGTGAAAATGCATCCTTCCCAGAGTAGGGGAATTACAAATGTGAAAATGCATCCTTCCCACTACAATGAAATTTTGGTGAAATGAGATGAGATAAATGTTTTTAATATGGATTGTGTCAAATAGGAGAAATTTTAATTCTCTACCCTGATACAGTGCATAGAAAATCATTGGCTAATCTTATGTTTAGTCCCTAAATCTGTGGCTAGGCTAGGAGGATACCGGCTCCCACTCCAGAGCTCCCACTTCCCTTCACTTGAAGGCTAACTCTCACTTTAGTTTTTAAACACTAAGACCAATTTGGGGATTTTAGTCTGTCATCTTAAATACTCTCTAATTTTACACCCAACAGAGAATATTTCTCTGTTTATTTGCACTTAATTTCATGAACGAATTTCTCCTTCATGAAATCAAATGTGATCCTCACTCTATTGTAGAACTCATACTCCATTACCCAGATCATATGTTTCATAACATATTTTAACAAATCAATTGGCCAGACTGAAAAAGTAAATTATGTTTGGAGTTGAAAAATGATCACAATTTATTTTATATTTTAATTATGACACATTCATTTTATCTCTTCATTTCACCATATCTCAGAGTAGGGCGACAGATAGAGAGAACTACCCAGACTTCATGAGAAATATACTATAAAACGCAATTTTCATATATAAAATAAAGTTCATACAACACTAAATGAACAAACAAACTTATCTAGAACTCTTTCTTAAAGAAAATCTTTTTTAGCCTTTCCTTAGAAATTTGGGAAGAAAAATTCTCTCACTTTTCTCCTTCTCCAACCCTCTTACGGAATGTTTAACAGTAAATCTCACCACAAAAATTCTAAAATATGAACGAAAAATCTTTAATTGACACCAATGTGGTAGTGGCATGGAATGATGTGGAGCGAAAAATGAACGTAGAGGAGTGAAAAATGTAGAGGAGCACATTTTTTGATGAAATTCTGACCCAACCAAAGCCCAAGGTTGGTCTGCCAAGAGGTGCCTCCAAAAATTCTTTAAAAAATCATCCAAATACATCGAACCTTCTAGAAATAGGGTCTGCACTGCCTTTGGTGCCGTCAGTGCTGGTTTGGCGCTGTTGACGCTGAGTAAAAATCTCCAGCGTTAAATTGTTCTACATCGTGGGCGCTGACCTCGACACTGCCCGCACTAAGCATTTCTTCAAAAACTTAATTTTGACTCTAAATTTCATCCTATTTTCTTTCTTTTTGCTTTAAGCCCTAAAAATCAACAACCTGCAAGAAAACATCAAAATGCCTTCCACTAAAGTGCAATATCACCAAAAATGCGTATAAAATATGGGTCTAAAAATGCATATATTTTTGGTGAATCAATACTCACCCATAAAATTAAATGTGATTCTTCCCAAGTTGTAGAAATCATAGCCCTTTTGAAATGTATATTTCTCAATAAATTTTAATATTTTAATTTGCAAGATCGTAATGTAAATGAAGATCGGCGTTCAAATCATCACAAATTATTGATATTTAAAACCATAGAAAAAAAATCAATTCTTCAAAAAAACATATCTTAAATTTGTGAGAATGATAAAGAAGACTACTTAGATATCATGAGAAAGATACGACAAAACCCAGATTTCATATATAAAAGTATGTTTACAAAATAAAATAAATAAACAACCAAACTTATTTCATAATCCTTCCCAAGAAAACTCCAAGAAGATATCTCCCACCCTTTCTCTCTTTACAAGCAATCTTAATTCTCTCTTAGAAGTATAATGAAGAAGAAATCTCTCACCCTCTATCTCCTCTCACAAATTTTGAAAAAAATCTCCAGGCTTTTGACTTTCTCTCTCTCTCTCTAACTCTCCTTCTTCACACCACACACTTCACGCCCAAGACTCCTCTCTTTTTTAGCCCTAGACTTCCTTCTCTTTTATTAAAGGAAGCCTTCCTCAAAAAAAAAAATTCAAAATTCCCTCAGAAATTCTGACCAAAAGTCAATTTTTTTGAATTCAAAAGATATGTCTGTTCTTCCAAAAGACATATCCCTTCATAAAGGAGCCTTCTAAAGTAAAGTGTCTAGATGTATTGAATTAAAGTGTGCAAGCGCCCAATTGAAAATTTACACAAAATTTGTCTCAAACCACATTAATTCGCAAAAAGTAGTCGCTGACGCATCATGTGCCAAATCTCTGTCAAATGACACATTGTCGGAACTATTTTTGGTTGGAAGAGTCGGCACTATTTTTGGTTGGAAGAGTTGACCATTGTAAGATGTCGATCACTAGAATTGAAATCATGTCATCTGCTTCAGAAGGAAAATTTAGTTTACATTTATGTGTGTGTGTGTGTGTGTGTGTGTATATATATATATATATATATATATATATATATATACACATATACATATATATGTAACTTTTAGAAAAATATTAAATCAAACTGACCCCATATTTTTCATAATTTAACTGAAAGAGCCTTACTCCTCAAACCCTGTATCTATCCCGAAGGATAAACACAAGACTTGAGGATGAGGCTTGATCAAATAAACTAAGAAATATATGACATATGTTTTGTTTATGAAACCATTTTACTTGGCAACAATTTGCCCTATTTAATATGAAGATTTAAATAAGGTTTATTTTAAGCTGGGTTCGGACAAGCTTTCTTTAAGGGTAAGCCCCTATAGTTAATTACATCTGAGATAATCGAAGTCACCTAAGAAAACTCTCGATAAAAATTAGGTAATATTATCTTCAAAGAGTTCAATAGATAGGAATTTTCAATGAAATCAAACAAAGAGGTGTGAAATGGGAATGACTTAAACTTGGAACATTTTATTGTAGAAATCAAAAGAGGAAGAACTAGGGAATGTCATAGATCTGGAAGAGAACCTCGATGACTTCCCAATCTAACATATTGTTTGGCTTCAATTTTGAAGAGACATTATTTAGGTGTTTCATCCTGCCAATTTTATTTGTTGGGGCTTACATTTATCTGAAACGATCACACAAATATCTTGAACGATGTAAGGATTTAGGTCGTGGTAGATGATAACCTCGGAACCCTAAGATGAGTTAAGGCTTATATTATACACTAGAGTTATACAAAGGCCTAAATATAAGGTGAGGGTTTACATTGCATAAGCAAACTACCCCGAAGTCCTATCGTTTGGTTGTTTAATTCTAAGAAAGAAAATTGATTTAGCTGATGTAGACATGTTTTATTGTTGAAGATGGTCGTGCTACCCACTGTGCCAACTCCAAGCTCTGTGCCATGATGTGTTTAATTTTTCTAGTGTCAGATTATAATGCCAAATCAGATGACACTATGGTTAAAGTTCTTCAAAACTCATGGAGCATGCTAAAGTTGATTAGAGCGACACTGAATAGGATCCTACGATTCCCTTGTTTTGGTACCACTCTTTTATATTGGATTCACTTAGTCTAAATGAATTTACTACACTCAACTTACTGAGTTCCATACTTTTACTTAGATCGTTGGAAGCCTCGTTAGCAACCTTAGGTTACCTCCTCCGAGAGATTCTCGATCATTCGATATAGATGTCTTAACTTAGTTGCAATTGTTGTTTTCTGATATCTGTGATTAAATTTTGAGTTGTTTTATGTTTTGAATGTTGTGGCAGTGAATTTTAACTTGGTTGATTTTAGTTTTGGTTTTGGTTTTACGGCTATCCTAGCAGTTTTAGTTTTCATGTAAGGAGACATCATTGTTTAACATGCATGTTGGTGTTTTTTGTTCATACATGCATGTTAGTAAGTATAGTATCATACTAAAAAGTAAAGTAAGGGAAACTAGAAATGCAGGTAAAATAAAAACGCACTTGGATGGTCTTCCCATCATCTTCAACTGAAACTCAAAATGCATGTGAGAGCATTTATATGTTAAAAGCTTTTTATGTAATGCGAGGAAATAAGGTTCAGGTGATCTACCAAATCCTAAATCATATCTTTGTGAGCCCTCATTAATTCATTTGAGGATGATTTCATTAAGCAAAATATACTAAGTTTAGTAGACCTCCGAGGTATCCAAAAGGTTAGGAGGAAGAAGCAGGTCCATGCTTCCCTCTCACTGTCTGGTGAAAAGTCTCGAGCTCATTTAAACTTATTATGTTGCTTATTAATTCATCCTATAAAAACCTCTAGTGTTTAGTGAACATTGATGTTTTGATTATCTCTAAGAGTAGGGTAATTATCATTTGTTATTTAATTCAAGAATTATGTGGGTGAAGGACCTTTAAAAGGGGCAAGTTAATGCTATTAAGACACTTAGCCCAAATTTAGCTTTAACTTGAGCTTGTAGTGTTTTAAAAGTGTTCAATTCCTAGTTACATTCACTTTTCTAATCGTCATTTAACAAAATTTGATTTGGCCTAGGTCACTACTAAGCCCTTAGGACCTTGGTGAACATATTAGTAATTATTGAAAGAAATTAAATTTTAAGTGATATTAATTCATCATCAAAGGTTTTGAATGTCATTTGAACACTAGATAGAGGTATTAAATTAGTGATTTAATAACATCCAAAATCATACCCTTAGGTCTAAGATCATTTAATTTAATAGATCTCAAAATTTTAATGATTTATGAAACTGCAATTTTTTCCTTTAATTAAGCAAAGTGAAATTGGTTTCTACTAATTAATCCCTTATGTTTCAACCATCTGAATATGTTAATTGAGATCAATTTTTCCCATCTTACCCTCCTTAATTAAGCCTAAATGTTAATTAGGGCTAGATTTTCAAAATTGCACTTTTACCACTGAGGTTCTATGACTTCAAAATTCATCAAAATTAATTCAAATAACTTTGAGATTTTTATCCTACCTCACTAATGAGTCAATTAATACATCAGGGGTAAAAATGTGATTTTTCAAAATTTAATTTAATTTACATGATTATTTACAAGAAAAAATCTGATTTGTTAAAGAAAATTCAATAACTTGACCACTGAAAAGCCTAATCACATAGAATTTTTACTAAAGGTAGACCTAGACCATAGAACCACTTGGACCAAATTTCAAGAATTTTTTTAGCTCTAGTTCAATTATTATAATCATTTTAAATTCTAGAGTATTATCTAATTATAAAATTTCAAATACGGAAAATTAAGTTTTTCATTTTTATTAAATCTACCTAAGGTCAAAGAACCCAAAAAAAAAACAAATTTCACATTTTTATGATTTTTATTTGACTTATAACAATTATTTAAATGAAAGTTAAAAAAAATCCTTTTTTAGCATTTGAAAATTATTTTTAAGGTTTTCAAATTCAATATTTTTACTTAGAAAATTAGGAAAAATATTCTAATTGTTCCTAAGTGCTTAGGAAATAATATATAATATTTTCATGAATTTTATTAATTTTATGACTTTTATTATTTTTTAATATTTAAATATTCAAAATATGCTTAAAAAATGAAAATTTTATTTTAATTACAATTTTATTTTTATAAAATCTTTCTCATCACAGAGAACTCCCAAAACAAATTTTATAATTTTCTATGTTATATTTTGATTCTTAAAAATTATTTTAGTGTCAAAAATGTTATTTAACTTACAAAATCACATTAGGTTGTCAAATGAACTCCAAATGTTTTGAAATTTTTATGGGGAGTCCTATGAACTTTAAATTACAGTGGAGAATCAAAATCAAGTTATTAAAATGTTTATTTTTTACAAATTAATTTCCTTTGTATCTTAGGATTTTATGAAAATCAAGTGTTTTGTGAATTACTTGGCTCATGAAAAATTTTTACTAGGGTTCTCTAATCACAGTGAACCTACCAAAACTTTCTTGCATTTTTTTCTAAGAAAAATGCTAATTACCATTATTAATTTATGTAAATGATGGACATAAAATTGAAAATATGGATCTTTGTCTAAAGGTCTCCTCTGACTTCAAAAAAATCAGGGAATATCCCTCATGATAGAGGCAACAACATGCCAAAATATCAAGCCATGGTGAAATACTTGAATGAATGGAAAATCAATATGCTTAGAACATTATTTAATTAATTAAAAATAAAATATGCATCAAAAAAACTTCAAACCATTTCTATATTGTTCTCATCTATTCACTGAGCACTAGCGTATTTTTATTTTATTTTTGTGATCTTTCTGTACAAATATATGAATTTTCAAAGTTATGGGCATTTAAATAAATAGAAAATTCACTATTTTTCTATTTAAACATGCGGCACTGCGTCAATCTACGACGTATCCGAAGCTTTGCGTGGCATGCTCTAGTTGGACACCGCCATCCAGGTAGCCACTGACTTGGCCCGCGCTTTATGTATCGAAGCGCTGTCCAGATTTATCTCGCTCGTCCATTTTAAACACACGGCATCCAATGGCTCCTTCTCATCATCCCCGATAGCCAAAACCCATGACCGTCAACCCTAAAACCATAAAATCTCCCTTATTTCTCACCTAAATGATATTGAGTTTAATCTTATAAGCTCATCCATGTGAGAAGAACATATTCATATGGTAAACATGCCATTAAAATAACCCTAATCACCTAGAATATCTAAATAGGCTCAGGAAGAGGGGAAGTTCAATACCTTTGATCTAAGAAGGGAAGCTTCAATCAAAGGTGCTTGACACGTTTGTAGAGGTACAAGTAGGCTAGGGATTGGGCCTCTCATCTTAGTGAAAGGTCTAGACCCAAATTCAATCAAGGCCGAATTTAGGTGTTGGTCAA
The DNA here is from genome assembly GCA_003013225.1 of Phalaenopsis aphrodite. Taxonomy (NCBI): domain Eukaryota; kingdom Viridiplantae; phylum Streptophyta; class Magnoliopsida; order Asparagales; family Orchidaceae; genus Phalaenopsis; species Phalaenopsis aphrodite. The sequence continues at coordinate 853,131 of NEWO01000061.1, forward strand.
AGTCTAGTGTGGAGGCTCTCTATGATGGGGCTTTGGTGGGGCTTCTTCTCCTTTTACTGTGGTGAAGTTGTGGGTGAGTTTAATTGAGATTCGGTGCACTGTGGAGGCATAGTGGAGAATGTATTTTCTCCGACAAGGATTAGAGCTCAAAAATTGAACTCCAGTAAGGGAAATGAGGGCAAGGAGGTTGTTGGGTAGCACTGAGGAGGTCTAAAAGAGGCTATGGGAGCAATTTGGAAGTGTCTCCATGAGAAAATTTTAGCACCCTTCATTTGGCCATGAAGAGGTCATTTTATAGCCATGGTCGGAGGGTGGAGCTCAAGGCTTGGCCTTGGGTGAAAAAGTCTATTGAGGTGGTGGGATATGAGGCTGTAAAGCTTAATCAAGGTGAGCTAGCCCGTAAGGTTGATATTGGGTTTGATTTATGGATGGTGGCCCTCAGTTTTGAGGTGCTCCGGTGTTTAGGTCTGCCGCCAAGACCAAGGTAGGTGGCTAAGAGTTCAGGTGAGCTAGAGGAATCTATCACAACCATTAATTTGGGTTGATGATGGGTTTCAACAAAGATCTCTTTAACTTAAGAAATTTAGGATACAAATCCCTTCATATAAGGTACCTTTGGTCCATGGCTCATCTAAGGTGGGTTAAGTGAGTCTATCTTGGACACTAAGGTCCAAAAATTGGTTGTAGAAGTCTTGCCTTGGTCAATTTGACATGGCTAGGTCAATTTTGGTGCATGGGTTTAATGTGGGTTTAAATGGCAAAAGGTTGGGTTTGGGTTAGGCTAGCAATGACTTTGAGCCCAATTGATTGATCAACATTGTTTATATGATTGTAATGAAGTTTTTTAGTGAAGGATTAAAATGATTTTGACTCCAATTAAGTTTGAAGGATTTTGGAATTTTGGTTAATTTCGGCATGTTGGGCTAAACTTGGGTCTAGGTTAGGCTAAGGTTGGGCTAAGTCCAAATTTCTTGTTTATAATGGTCTATAGAAACATCATGAAGATTTTTCAACATAAATAGGTTGTCAATTTTTGGGTTAGGGCAATAAATTTGGTGGAATTTGGATGTATGGCCAATTTGGGGCTAATTCGAGATTTTTTGGACTTGGGTTAAAATTGAATGCAATTGAGGCTTCAACATGGCTAATTGATGGTCAATTTTGGTGTGTAGGATTGTCATGAAGAGTTTATGATTAAAATTGGGGGAAATTTAGTAGGCTATGGGGTTCAATTTGGTGGAACCAAGCCATAGGTCCAAAGTTGGGGTTTTGACTTAGATCAAAATTGGGCTAAAAGCATGGTCCAATTAAGCTTAAATTTGGTTTATACTAGCCATTTTAAAGGTGAATTTGAGTTTAGAATTGAAATTGAGAGAAAATTAGGCCAAATTGATCGACATTTAAGGTGAATTTAGGGAAATTGGGCCTTTAAAGACAATTTGGGGGTTTTGGTCAAAATTGTCAAATTTGCCAAATTGAGTTCATTCTGAGTGTTTGAATTTGTTTAGGAGACATTTGGAATGATTTTGGAGGGTTTGGGAAAGTTTAGGGTGCCAAGGGTATTTTCGTAATTTTGGTCATTTTGGGGGGTATTTTGGTAGATTTATAATTTTTTGGTAGTTTTTGGTAACTAAGGTATTTTGAAAAGGTTTGAAATGATTTTTGGACAAATTTGGGTATTTTGGTTGTATTTGGGAATTTTGAGAATTTTGGCCAAATTTTGGCCTCCAAGGGTATGTAGGTAATTTGAGGGATTTTGGGGCAAAAGGCCGAGTTGGATATTTTTGGTAGAATTGGGGTGTCAACCATTTTATATGAGCCATGAAACAATGGAACCCCATGTGGGTCCTCTATGTACTGGTCTTAGCTAAACCCTAGCCTAAGCCTATTGGGTTTAAGAGAACATCTACATGAATCTCCCAAAACATAAAGGGATCAAAGTTAACAAATACTGGGTTTAGGGTTGTGATGGATTGTTAGTGAGAGTGAGTGTAGTGAGTAAAGGTGAGTTCCTTAGCCCCATACGAGCACCTAGGGTTAATCCTAAGGTCAAATAGTCTTATGAGAATTCTCCTTGAGCTCCCCAATAATGACCCCACCCACCAAGTGCTAGAGGTTTGGACCAATATGTAGAGCTTCAGGTTGAGTAAAGAAGAGGGTAGAATTTTTAATGGTGAGGGTTTCTTTTCTAGTTTTCTAGGAATAGTCAACAGAAAAGTCCTATGTGCTACACCCTAGGCTTTACAAATATTTATAGTTAATTATATATTTAAAACTTATACTAAACTTATTAAATAAAAAATTATTGAAAATTTAGCTAAATTAATTCTACATTGTAAAGAATAATCTCATTAACTCATTAAAAAATTTTGAAATTTATTTGATTTAGTTTGAACCCCAAACTTGATTTTCTAAGTAAAAATAACATTTTTGTATTAAAATAATTATATTAAACAAAATATAATTAGTAAACTTATGAACAGTGGTTTTCTGAGTTCCTTATGATCAGGACCATTTAGAAAAAATAAAATTTATATTAAAGTAAATACTTTATTTTTGAGCTTATTTCTGAATTAAAAATAATTAAAAATTGCAAAAACAAAAAAATACTCTATAATGTTCTGAATTGCTTCCTTATAACTTTGGGATCATTAGAATATTTTTCTTAATTTTTCTATGTTAATTATAATTTTATAAAGGCTAAAAATGTATTTTCTCTAATTTTCCAAATTAAAAATCACAAAAAAGAAAAGTTTGTTTCTCTGAGTTCTCTGGAGTTAGAGAGAATTAATAAAAATATAAAAAGTAATTTTTGAAATTAAAACATATTTCCATTTAATTAAATCATGAAAACCAATAAATAATTATAATAATTAAATAATAATTTGAAACATCATGAAATTTTGTCCAAGAGATCCTCTGACCTAGGTGAACCTCCAATAATTTTTTTATGAGCCAGAACTTTACTTTGATTAGCTAAAAAAATAATATTAAAAATCCTATTTTTTGAGTTGAAAATTATTATTTAAATTAAATAAAAGTTTAAAAAATCACACTTTCCCCTTTGATATTTTAATTAACCCATGGGAACAGCACTCTAAAAAATTTCAAAGTCATTTGAGTTATATTTGATGAGTTATGAAGTGAGGAGCCCTAAGGCCAAAATGGCAATTTTGGATTCTTAATGCCTTGATTAAATTTTAGAGTTGATCAAAAAGGGTAAATGGGTAATATTGAATATATCAAATTCCATTTTTGTATTGAAATATAAGGGACTAAAATGGTAGAAACCAATTTTTCACTCTTTTGTAATAAAGTTATAATTATAATTTTCCTTAATCATTATAATTTGGAGGTTAATTAATTCAAGATGACTCTAAGGTGGTGGGCTTATGTTAGAAAGATAATAATTTACTAATATAGAACCCTCCTTATTGGTGATTTGACGATAAAACGTGAGCATAATAAAGAAATGAACTTCACCTAATTTAATATTTAATCATTGTAAATTCACTTTAAATATTAGACCCTAAGGGCTTAGTGGTGCACTAAGCTCAACTTGAATTTTTCTAATGAGCATTAGAAAATAAAACATAATTAATTGTAAATATTTTTGAAAACACTACGGGCCCAGCTTTACCTGTGGGCATGAGATCCTTTGTAGCTTAAGCTTGTCCTAGGGGCACTCGATCACATAACTCTTAGATGAAACATTAACAAACTATTTAAGTACCGTTCTCATATGATAATTAACATATTAGGTTTGCCAAGCATAGGGTGTATTAATTCATTTGAAATGAAATTTAAAATTTGGGATGACTAATTGAGCAAGATAACAGATTCAAATAAACTCGAAACATTTCAAAGGGATTTAAAGGTTGTTAGGGATCGCTCCCTAAACACATTTATGTTCTTTTGAATATTTTGAAGGACAATTGGACTTATTATTCCTTGCTCAAGAAGATCATATACTAAGACGTTTAGAGACTCATCAAGTCATGACTTGGGGTTTGGTGACTACACCTTCAACAGCTTTTCTTGTTTTATGTTTGTCTAAAATCATGTATATTGCTAGAGCTAATCTTTCAGTGAGAATAACGTGAAGATGGCAGGTACACTTTTATAGTTTATTTAACTTTGGTCATTTTATTTTTAGCAATTTACTCTTTCTTTAAAATATTATACATACTTGGTTTTGGATTTTACTTTACCTGCACAACAAAACCATTTTTAAAAATTTATCAATGATTTTCAAAATTAAATTAAACAATTTTAAAGGTAACCATAAATCCTTTGAAAGACAATTAAACATAAAATGCTTTCTTGAATTTACGGGAGTCCCTCGGACAAGGTAACCCACGGTTGCTAATGAGTTCACCTCGGTCTAAATGAGCTTAATAAGTCGTTTAAACTAAGTAAGTTCAAAAGAAAATAGTGGTACCAAAATGTGGGAATTGTGGGATCCTAATCGGTGTCGATTTAATCAACTTTAGCTTGTCCCGCATAACAAAAGAGCTAAACTTGTCATTCAAACATTTGAGTCTTAGACTTTAGGAGGTCTACTTCATCGAGGAGCTTGTAGCTAACTCTGTGGACAACAACCTACAACAACAATTTTGGCGAATAAACCCTAAACCCTATATATATATATATATATATAT
>NEWO01000061.1:857821-875053 GCA_003013225.1 Phalaenopsis aphrodite
TATATATATATATATATATATATATCCATTTCGGTGACCTACAATATCAAATTTGGCGACCTATAAACCCGTCCGGGTAAGGGAGACTTTTAACACCATAGATACACTAGAAAACCTCCAATACAAAAGGTATGTGGGTCAATTAAGCTGGACAAGCACGAGGGCTTCTGCTTGGAGCACAAAAATATGAAAGAAATTATCTAAATTTGTTCATAAATATTGTGGAGACCCGATTAGTAAATGCAAAAAATAAAAGTGCAATTTCTTAAATTCCTGAATATTTTAATTCAAAATTTTAATTTTCTTGATTATTTTTTTAGGATCTTATTAAAAAAACTATAGAATTTTAAATCCTAAAGGGAATATATTGCATCGTGAATCTCAGACAAGCCATAAAAAAACACTAAAAATATGCAGGCATCCATTTATGCAATATAGCTAAAAGACAGAACAAGTAAAAATAAAAAGAAAGGCCTGTGTTGTTGGGTTGACAACATATCCAAAAAAACAAAAAGACGGTCAGACTTGACATATACATGCTTGATGCTTGAACCTAATTCTATACATCAATATGAAAAATGCTGAGTTAAGATACGGAGCACAAGCATCAGCTTCTGGTCCTCTCCACATAGTTCCTGTGTAAAACACCTCAAAACCCGTGCCCATCTATTATTTTTGCTACAGGACTCTCCTAGACTTTAAAAGTGTATAGGAAAATAAAAGACTCAATCCTACATGAAAGTAAGAGTTATTGGGAAAGCCCACAAGCATATAATGTATAATAAGTCATGTCTTATAAGTGGAGGAGCTATATTGACCTCACTTTTTCTTGAGGTTTAGTCTCTCTTCTTTAAAATCCTAGGATCAAGCCATAAGACTTTCAAGTTGACTATTCTAGAATACTAGTGATTTAGCCCTCACCATTAGAAATTCTAAAACTCTTCTTTGCTTATCTTGGAGTTTCATATGCTTAATACTAACTTCAAGCATATAGTAGGATGAAGCCAAGCATGTGAATGCTCAAGATGAGTTCCATATAGGATGGTAAGGCCTTAAGGTAAACACTGGGTGGTTTGGTCTTGGTCAAAGCTTGCACACACACTTCAAAACCCCACACTTTCACTCACTACGTAAAACTTTAACCAAATGGGCCATGTTTGATCTCTTACTATTTTGAAAACTTATGGGATGGTCCCCTAAAAAAATTGCCCTAGGCTAGGGTTTAGCTAAGACCTACACATTGAGAATCCGTAGTGGGTTCTCCCTTGGTCTCATTGCTAAAGAAATGATAATATTATGATTAGCATTCTCAATTGAATTCATCCTAGTCAAATACCCAATTTAACATTTTTCCCCCAAACTTCCTCAAGATTATCAAATTACATTTGAAACACTAAATTTTTAAAAATTACCCAAACTATCCAATTTTATCCAAAAATCATCTCAAACCCTTTGAAGCCATCTAAACACTCCAAAATTCCCAAAAAAAATTCCAAAATTTTCAAAATACCCCCAAAATTACCAAAATGTCTCTCATGGCCCAAAAATTTCCAAAACTTCCCAATTTATTCCAAACCTCCCTAAAACCAATTCTATTCATCCATTGAACCCAATTTTACCAAATTGACCAATTTTGTTCAAAATCTCCAAAGTGCCTAAAGTGCCTTAAATCCCCAAATCACCTTCAATTTCCACCAAATTGATCTTGAATTCCTTCAATTTCAAAACTAAGCTCAAATTTACCATGTACAAACCTAATTGAAACCAAATTCAAGCCTAATTGAAAAAAATTCCAGGTATTAATTCCAAGAGCAAATCCAATAGCCCCAAATTGATCCAAAATTGAAAGTGGCCCAAATTGAGTTTTTTGGTCAATCAAAATGCCCCAATTTCAAATTGACATCAAATTTTAACACATCTAAATCCAATTTTAACCAATTCTAATTCAATTTGATTTGCCCATGACTTATTTCAAAATTATAATCAAACCCATCATGCATGTTAAAGGCCCATGCCGATGTACATTTTAAAAAACCCATGAGGTCAAATTTAAAAGCCCAACTTGAGCCCACATGACAATGGGTCAATTTTTCATTATCCCGTGGAATTTTAATATCTTCATCATGGCATCACACCAAGCATACCATATATGTGCATGCACCCATACCAAAATTAGGCATCATGGCATAATCCTCCAAAATTCATGAAAGTCAAGAACTTCATTTGTATGATACTTTTACTTGGCCTCATACACATCATGGAATGACTCATGAAGCCTTCCATGGCTATCTCAAAGTCAATTTTGCTAAATTTTGCAAGTGGAGGTGAACACTCTTCCTTCTCTCTTTCACATGGATTTAACCTTTTCATGAAGCATTTGAGCTCTTACCCAATACCCAAACAACCATTTAACCTCACAAAAACTTTCTCAAGGGCCTTAAGATCAACCATAAACACATTTGGACCAGGATTAGATGGGTGACCATGGTTTCAAACCCAACCTAGCAAAAATTGCCAAAACCTCCATTCTCCCTTGGACTGTCACCAATGGGCCACTATAAACCCAAATTGACTCCACCACTCAACCTCATTGGCTAACCTGAGTTAGAGGTGACCAAACCCTTGCTGGCCAGCCACCATAATGACCAAAAAAACACCCAGCTTGAGAAGACACAAATGATTTAACCCCAAAATTGAACCCCCCGAGCTATCCTATTGGTATTTGTCATTGAAGCTCTTCTTTTCTCCACCTAAGCAGCTCCCCTACCACCACACCTGGCCATGATAGCCACCACAGCCTCTTCTACAAATAAGACCACCCCCATGGCCAAAAGAGGAGAGTGCTCAAACCTTAACAAAAATCTGCCAAAATTCTGCAAGACTTACTAGCAACCCAAAGTAGCTCATCCCCACCATCCTCCAACCCTAATTTCCACTATCCAAGCTTAATTTCATAGCCCAAAATTAGGACCTTTCAAGGTCAACCCACCAAACTCGCTCAAACTCTAATTTGAAATTCCTTTAAACTTCATCAAAACTTAAGGAGAAGTTTCCCACTCCCATCATTTTAAGCTCTCCAACCCACTCTAAGGACAAACCTAAACCACTTGTTAGTCAAACTCCTGTAGAGACTCAACATTATGAATTACGGTGAAGCTCATGAACTAATCAAATTGAGGCTACACCTCTTGGACCAAGGTTTGGGATTTTGTGAAGAAAATTTTAAAACCATGCACGATCAACCATATGGATATGTTCATCTCAATTAGATGCAAATATCCAAACAAATCGTAGTTAATTTTATTGAGTTTTGAGTGAGATTGAATCCATTTAGTGTGGACAGATCTCGAGTTAGTATGATCAGGGACAATGAACTCATGTCGTCCGTTTAGCGCCTGTATTGATTCGACAGATGAGACGACTTTGGATAAGGAAATAGTGCATGAACGCACGACCGCATGACAGCTGAGGTAGAATGTGCAGTAAATCAGCGAGCTTCGTGTGGGGCTTCGAAACGTACAATGTTGTGTTGGCGACTGATTGGTTTAAATAAGAAAACAAGATATCTAGGGTTTATTGAAATCAAAAAACTTGAAAATTAATAACATTGTGTAGAAAAATCATAAAAAAAATACCTTTTTACTCATTAAAAAGAGGAGAATCATGTGGAATAAAAATGTTTCGAATTTAAAATAATTAAAACCCTAGACTTGTGTAATTTTATTTAAGTAAATATTGGTCATCGTGACTTTGGATTTTGAGGGTTCTTTCCTTCTAGTACTAGGAATGTTCTTTATCTTTTCTCTAAGGTCGGAGAGCAACTCTAGCTTAGAAACTCTAATTTTCTAAGTCATGTGGCATATTTTGCTTAAAATAATTATATAAATTAAAATATAAATTATAAAAATATAAGGATTGTTTTGGTAGGATTACTAAGGTCAGAGGAACGTAGGAAAAATAAAAATTAATTTTAATTTTCACTGAATCATAGATCCTTAATTTAAGTCATTAAAGCTTATTAAAAATTAAATAATTAAAATATAACTCTAAAAATCATAAAAATTGACCCACATTGAAATTCATAATCATATTAAGTTTGTTTAAAAATTTGAAATCATTTTGAGTTAATTTACCCACTGAACTTGATTTTATAAACTAAATAAGTTTTTGCACTAAATAAATTATATAAACTAAATTAAAGGTCAAAAAATTTAAAAGTTGTTCTCTTTGTTTCTCATGAGCAGAGGCATCTAAGAAAAATAAAATTGAATTTTAAGGAAAAATTTTATTTTTATCATTTTTCATAATTTTAAATATGTTAAAAAATGCAAAAAAAAAATATAAAAATGCACCAAATTGTCACAGATCACTTCATAATAATATAAAACCACTTGAAATATATTTCCTAATTTTCTAAGACATAAAAATGAGTTTTAAAGGCTTAAGAAAACATTTTCATAAATTTTGGATTAAAATAATTATAATAATTAAATTTAAAAAATCCTAAAAATGTAAAAGCACTTTCTTTGAACTCCTTAAGCTTAGAGAAGTCTTTGAAAACTATAAAACACAAATTTTCTTTTTTAAAAATTAAATTATATTTTTACTTAATTAAATCTCCAAAATCAATTAAAATAATTATAAAAATTAAAATATATTTCAAAAATTCACTAAAACTGGTCTTAAGTGTTCCACTGACTTAATTGAACCCCCAATCTTTTTCAAAAAAAGTAAATGGTGTACTTTACTTGTTTTAATAAATTATCATTTAAAAATCCATATTTAAATAAAAAATAAAATATATTATAATTAAATTGAAAATTACGAGTCATGATTCCTCCTGTAATGCTTCAATTAACCTATGAGTAGGATAATGGCAAATTTCCGAGATCATTGGAATTGAATTGAAAAGGTTTTGGTCTTTGGGAACTTAAGGGTAATGTGGTGATTATTATGATCTAGGCTCTAATGAAAACTTTAGGATGAACCAAGGGTGAATAGGTTAACTTTGATCCTAAAATGGTCATTTGAGGTGATTGAAATGCAAGGGTTAAAGGATAGAAACAAATTTTCTCCTCCATCCACAAAGAAAGTAAACTTGAAATATCTTTAATGATAAAGGTTTGGAAGACAATTGAAATGAGAAGTTATTAATGGAAAAGGAGGATAAAAATTGGAAGATAATAAATCATTAATCTCGATTCCCATAAATAGGAAATGATAGTTGGATCTTTAGATAAAGATTAAAAACTTAAATTAACTTTCCTTATAACCATAGGATATCCCTTAAATCTCCTAAGAGCTTGTTAGTGAGCTAGGATTGATAAAAAAGAATTACTTGATCAGGTTTATAACGAATGAATATAATTGCAAATGGTTTTGAAACGCTACAAGCTCAAATTCAATCAAATGTAGGGAGTTCTAAATTCTTTAAGGATCATGCTCACCCTTAAAGGTTCCTTACCTATAACTTTTCAGATGAAATTTCTTATGAGTGGTTAATTATTCTACTCATAGAGTAATTGAAATATGTTCACTGAAATCATAAAATTTTCTTTGAAGTATTTTCTACAGCAAGTTAATAAGTTCAAATGAACTCGAGATAATTCAAAACGACATTAATAGTTGTTTAGGGTTATGCCCCGAACACTTGTAAATCTTTTTGGATATTTTAAAGGACAAATGAACTTATTATACCTTGCTCAAGAAAATAGTCTTTAAAATGTCATAATTTAACTAAAAAAGGGGTTCAGACTAATTCCCTTAGGTGCCACTCACGATAGTCATCTCTACTTTGCTCGGATCTCACCGAAAAATTCTACTTTCCCTGCACGTTCAATATATTTGTACATGCTTTGAGAACTAACATTTCAGTAGAAAGCAGCGAGGTGATGCAGATACGCCTTTACAGTTTTATTTACCACATTTTAGTCATTTCATTACTGCATTATATTATTGCTTTAATATATGATGCATGCTTATGTTAAAATTTTCTTTCCAAAATTAAAAAAATAATGAAAATAAAAAAAAATTAAAACTTAAAAGATTAAAACTTACAAATGTAAATATAAATTCTTTGAAATACAAATAAATTTAAAACATCATTTTGGATTCACAAGAATTCCTCAGATTAGGTAACTCACGATTGCTAGTGAGATTTCCCCAGTTTAGGTGAGTCTAACAGCTCATTTAGACTATGTAAAATCAAAAGAAAATAGTGGTACCAGAAAGATGGAACCATAGGATTCTAACCGGTGTCACTCTAATTAACTTTAATTCACCCCAACAAAACCAAACCTTTGAGATATACGTGGTAAAAAATTTTGAACCTCAGATATTAGGACTATCACTATGACGAGGAGCCAAAAGCTAGCACCGTGGGAATCTGGGCAGTAGAACAAGTGGGTCTACAACAACTCTTTCCTTTCAATTAAATAATAATGCAAAAGAATTTAAGGTAGTTCATCTGGTGTGACATAAATCCTTATATGATCTTTAGGCCTTTACACAATCATTTTGTGTAAATTATGCCCTAACTTGTTTTAGGATTCCAAGGTTTTTGTTTGTTACAACATAAATCCTTCTATTTTCCATATTATATGTATGATTGAAACATGCAAATGTAATCCCTAGATAATAATAATTGGCATGATGAAACATTAAATAATTTCTTTCCTAAAATTGTAGCCAAATAATAAGATAGCATGGGAAGTCACTAAGGAACTCCTCAAGATTTGTGAGCTTTCTTCGTTTGGATTCTATAACAATGTTCCAAATTTGAGTTTCTCTCATTTGACACTCCTCTGTCCGACCTTTAGAATCCTAAATGTTTTGAAATTTTTTAAGGCATTATGTTCTGTTCTAAATCGAGAGCTTTCTTAAGTGACCTCAGTTATTTAAGATGTAATTAACTATAAGGGCTTGCCCTTATAAGAAACTTTAAAACCCAGCTTAATATAAACCCTATCTAATTTTTCATATTAGATAAGAAAACTTCTCGATCGGCATAAAAGGTTTTTGTAGACTAAAACAGATGTCATAAATTCTTCAATTTATTTAATAAAGCCTCACCAATAAGAAATGTGTCTATTCTTCAGGATAGATACCTTGCTTGCAGTGTTGTACTCAATTTTTTAAACTATTGCATATATGGGATCGGTTTACTCTCATATTATTGAAACATAAAATATTAATTTTTCAAAAAAATATATATATATATATATATATATATATATATATATATATATATATATATATATATATATATATATATATATATATATATATATATATATTTATATATATATATATATAGTAAATTAAATCATATTTTTAAAGCTTTTGATAATCTTGCCATTTTGTGACAAACAAATTATGGAGAACCCACTGGGCACTAGTTTCTCTCCCCGTTATGACCAAAAAATTTTGCCTTCATACATCAGTAGTGTATCCATGTCTCTCGAGGGCAAGATTACCCTTCTTCCATTGGCATGTGTGACCCATTTCTTTCTTGGACAAGTATGGCTGACTCAACTTTTAATTCTACAATCATCTTTTTAACTATCCTTAAACAAAGAGGTTCAAGCTTCTTCAAGATTCCACCTTTTTTTTTGTAGGGTCGGACCCCCAATAGCTGTGTTGGTGAAGTAGTTTCATCTTGGCAAATTACATTGTGATTTTGGTCCCACACTGGGTCCTGAACTTCACACTTTTCTTCGTGCCTTTGCGGGTTCAGTTTGTTATTTGCAAAGCGAGTCAAGTCATTACATTACTTAACATTTGTTAAACTATCAAAATATTAATTTCAAGCTTTCCAACATTGTAATCACATATAAACAACAAATCTAGAAATACAACTTAAAATTCAAAAAAGTGAAAGTCAAACTAAAATAAAAGCTAAATAAAATTAAGAAAGAGTGTGCCCAGTCTGCAGGATGACTTTTGTTAATTATTTATTGCTTTCACTAGAATTAAAAGGTATTTACTGATGCTAACCCTCAGAAATTTTCTTTGAAGCTGCTACAATGGCATTCCCGACTTTGACATTTCTTGCAACCTGCCCACAGGTCAAGAGGACCACAACGTCGGCCCTATAATCAATTTTAGAGTTGGATTTGATGAACTTGAGGTAGTGTTAAGGAGTTTCTTCATCCATCCGATCTACTATCTCTATGCTAAGGAGAGTCCTTGCATCTAGTACCACCCAATTTACCAGTACTATGCTAATTGTACAGTCTACAAAAGGAATAAAAGTTTTCATTGAGGAAAATTTAGCGGATGTGTTTGCTGCCCTGCTATCAGTGTTTGAAGTCAGTTGCAGTTCTAACACCGCTGATGAAGACATAAAAGAGGAAGTGAAACCATAGGATTCAGAGGAGTGTTAGAGCTTAGACTACAGAGATAAACATTGTTGATGAGATTCCTCACTAAGAGGAATACGGATTGCCTGAGATTGTCCATCATCTATGAGGAAGTAGTTTCCATCCATTGATGGATACCACTCATGATTAGACCAACTGTAGGATTGCTACTACTCTGTCAATTCCTCATGTTAGCGGTAGAAAGTGGGAGAAGCCCACTGCTATCACTATAGTTTGTATATTATTTGGAAGACTTGCTGCCAAGGAGGGGTGTACTATTGCTGAGTTTCTTAAGCGAGTAGAATGCACATTTTTGCCTCAGATGAAGAAATTGATTTTGAAGGAAGTCAAACATGTCTGCCAGTTTAAAAGGTCAGTTGAAGTTCCACAAGCTCTTATTCTTGTTGAATTTTATCTTAGGAACTGAATTAGCGACGTTGCCACCATCACAGATTTTACCACCACTGTTCTGAGGCCCACAGGACATCGACCGGTTAAGTCACATTTTAGTCTAAGAATAACACCTGCCATTGTTCGTGATGACTACCTGAGGAGAGATAAAGGGAAGAAACCGCTTGTTTGGTACTTGGTCCTCTCTCGGTCGCCAAATTCAAAATTTTTGCTCACCGTAATGGATATCCTGATGCCTAGTGTTAAAGGATGTTTAATTTAATATATATATATATATATATATATATATATATATATATATATATATATATATATATATATATATATAAACCCTATATGTATATATATATTTTTTTTTGGTTAAAGGAGTTGCTTATGACTCCCTACATGTTAAGCTAAAAAAGACTATTACAATCATCAGTGAGGGGGCAGGGAATTTCACTATCTGGTTCAATACAGGAACCTAGGAAATCCCCCAAAAATACTTTAGGTGTCACCCTCAAAAAAAGAAAAACTACAATGACTCAATAAAAAGGAAAATTAAGTGAGGTTGCTTCTGCCCCCAAAGAGATCATTTATCTTTGTAGACCATACTGAAGTGGGGAACATTTAGGATATCTCCTTGTAGCAGATAAAAGAGAGCAGGTGGAGGGTTAACAACAACTTTAGTCTCATTAGTGCTTGATCGAGAATGAGCCAACCAGTTTGCAGGCTGGTTACCTTCCCTGTAGATAAATGTGAACTTAATTTGCATCTTGCTAGTGAGATCTCTGATTTTGCTTATCCAGTAAGAGTAGTGACAGGGAGTCTCCTCCTCCTAATTTAAAAGGGGAATTATCACATCAGAATCCACTTCTAACCAAATTCTATTCCATTTAACCTTAGTGGCAAGGTTAATTTCCCAGTACACAACAATGAGTTCAGTTTCAATTGCATCATTGGCCAGGACAGGGGTATGAAAGTACAGCAAGCACTTACCCAAATGATTTCTGTAGATGCCACCCACACCAGCACCATTTATAGTAAAGCTACCATCAGTATTAACCTTCACAGTAGGATGATTTGGGGCTTTCCAATAGACTTTAATGACTTGAATAAAATCACTCTTAGTGGAAGCACAGGAGTTAGAAATATTAGGAAATCCTTTCCAATTAATCATCTTGTGCAAGTAACTCACACAATTTCTGACAGTAGACCCCACATTAGGATTTGCATCTTCAAATTTGACCTTGTTTCTTTCCATCCAGATGAACCAAGCAATGGTGAAGGGGATAGCAGTGTACTTTGTAACCTTCCAGTGCCACCAGCAGTCAACCAGTCTATCCCAAGTAAGCTTTCCCTGGTCAATTGTCAAATGGTTTAGGAACTGTTTCCATATCTGTTGAGCAAATTCACATTCAAAGAATAAGTGGTTGAGAGTTTCCTCTTCCTTTCTACATAGCCAGCATTTAGAGGGACCTTTGAATCCCTTCAACTTTAGAATATCATCAGTAGGGATCATTCTATGGAATATTCTCCAGCAGCAAAAGGACATAGAAGAGGATAAGAATTTATTCCAAAGCTGATCACCCCAGGGTATATGTTCCCAGCAGAAGTTTTTAGAATAGATAGCTTTGGTGAGACTTTGGTGGGAAGTGGATTGCCATAAGAGTTTATCAGCAAGATTTCTGTTGAATTTTATACTGTCCACTTTGGTGATAGAATGAGGTTGAAGAAGGCTTGCTAACTTACCTAGGGACCAGTTGTCCCCATCCCAACAACCAACCACTTTCAAATCACTATTATATATATTGATAATGGGTGAGAGCCAATCTTTGGGACACCAATTATCAAGACAAAACTTGATGTCCCCATTACCTAGCTCCCAGCTGTAGTTAGCTTCAGCAATATGTCTGATTTTCAGCATTTTCACCCAAATTCTAGAGTCACCAGTTTTCCTTAATACCAAAGTGGGGTGCTGATCTTTGCAGTACTTACTCCACATGAATTTTGCCCACAGTGAGTTTTGGGTCCTATACTTAATCCAGAGTTTACAAAAATTGACTTGGAGGAGTTGTTCAAGGTCCTTAAACCCAATTCCCCCAGCAATTTGGGGTTTAGCAACTTTCCTCCAAGAAGCCCAATGCATTTGCTGTCTTTGACCAGCCCACAGAAATTTGTTAAACATTCTCTCCAGCTCTGCTTGGGTACTTTTCTTTATAGTACTCATTTGTAGTATATAGGCTGGGAAAGTAGTGATTATGCTCTTTAGCAAGGTAATTCTTCCCCCATTAGATAAGAAGGTCTGAGTCCACCCATTAAGAAGGTTGGAAATTTTATTCAGAACCTCATCAAACTGAGTTTGTTTAGCTCTGCCAGTAATTAAGAGCACCCCAAGGTATTTAATAGGGAGTTGAGTATTTGTGAAACCAGTATAATCTGATGCCCAAAGTATATGAGTGGAGGGTACATTTTTATAGAAAACCATTTGACACTTTGCTGGATTAAAAGCCATACCCGAGAGAGCTTGAAAATTCTGGAGAGTTTGGAAGACTTTTTTGATATATATATATATATATATATATATATATATATATATATATATATATATATATATATATATATATATATATATATATATATATATATATATATATATATACATATATATATATATATATACATATCCCTCATGGTGGCGGCTGCTTCCCTAGCTCTGCTAGGGTTTCTGTCTCAATGGTGCTGTCCTGCTTCCCCCTGACCTTCCCTTACTGTGTTTGTGTTTCTCCCCACCCTTCTTTAACTTCTAGGAGGTGTTTCACTGGTTTGGAGGTCTCTTTCCTGCTGCTGTTCTCTCTTGAGCTTTTCAGTTACTGTTCCATTGGTTCTTTTCTCTGTTTGTCCAACTTGTATTTGTTGTGGCTGTTCTTAATGGCCTCTCCTTTTCCCATTGACTTAGAAACTAACATCCAATGGTCTAAAGCCACTTTTGCTGATGTGGTGGGGAAGAGTTTTGAAATATTGCAAATGTTGAGAATCTTGTCTTCCCCCAAGCGTATCATGATGCTACTCTTGGTAAAGGTGATTGCCCCTATGTGAAATCTTTATGCAGAAAAGGAGCCAAGGTGGATGTTGTGTTCTCTGATCAGGAAATCAACACTTTGGCTGAGGCTCGAAAATTCACCCTGGTGGGCAAATTCCAATTCAACCATCCTAAAATAGATGATATAAGGAAGTATTTTGATGAGTTAAAGCTGGTTGGTGCTTGAAAAGTTTGAGTAATGAATGGAAGGCATATAATGATTCAGTTAGCTAAGGAAGAGGATTATGCAAGGCTTTTTGCTAAGCAAGTTCTCTTTTTGGATGTCATCTTTATGAAACTGCTGAAATGGACCATTGATTTTGACCCTTCTAAGGAACCTCCCATAGTTCCTATATGGTTTAAGCTGCCTGGAATGAAGCTTCTTTTTTTCAACCACCAAGTTGGTTTTACCATAGGCACTGCCCTTGGAAGACCCATGAAGTTGGATGCTCCCACCTTTAACCTGTCAAGACCTTCTGTGCTAGAATCCTAGTGGAAAGGGATATCACCCAACCTGAAATTGATGAAATTTGGTTCGGTGCGGCTAACAATGGCTATTGACAGAAAATAGTTATGGAGCAAAGACCATATTATTCTCACAATTGTAAGATGTTTGGACACTCTAAAAATAGATGCTTCAGATTACATCCCAAAAAAAAAAATACAACCTCTGGAATGTCATCTTTCCCTAAACAACCACTTACTACACCACAGCTGCATCCACCTTCTCTCACCAGAATCTTGACACAAAACCCAGAATCTGATTCTCTACCTGCTTCAATTACTCCTACTCCTGACTGCCCACCCTGGGTGGAAGTCCTTGCTGACGCTCAATTTGATGGAACTTCTTTTTTGCCCCTCCCCCTCCACTCTTGTCCCTCCCCGACCTAAAGATTATCAAGCTGAACCATTTTTCCCCATTACTGGGAATGTGCTCCCTATTGAAGGCTCATCTGAACCTTCCACGAACCTGATCCCTTCGCCCCCTCCCCTTACCCCTATTGAGGTTCCCTTTTCTCCTGGTGAAGTCTCTGTAATATGTTCTGAACTGGGAACAACTGTCTTGACCAAAGATTTAACTTTGACTCCTTCTTATATGGATCATACTATCCTTCCAACATTGCAGCCCAATTTTAATGTTATGGATGATAATGTGGTTCAAAACCTGAAATTAGAACTAGAGGAGGAATGGCAGATCCATCAGTCCAAAAAGAAAAAAGAAGCAGATGCATGAGCTGCAGCATAATGCAACTACCTCTGGAGAATCCATGTCCAAAAGTTTAAAATCTTATCCTAGAACAAGGAGGAGAGGAAAAATGATCAATGATTAACCTACTTTGCTGGAATGTTAAGGGATTGGCACATCCTAAGTCCCTTAGCAGATTATTGCATCTGAATAGGGTATATAAGCTTTGGTGTATTGCTCTTCAGGAACCAAGGGTGTCCATGCATAAGGATAGAATCTTTAAAAACTTTCCTGGGTTTCACTTTGCTGCTAATTGTAACAACAAGATTTGTTTACTCTGCAAGAAAGAAGTCTCTTGGCAAATCCTCTTAGATCACCCCCAGTACTTACATGTATCCCTCTCTATGGCTGGCCATTTTGCTCATGCTACTTTTGTCTATGCCACTAGCTGTACTGCTGGGAGAGTGGAGCTTTGGAAGGAGCTCCTTAACCTGAGCACTAACACCTCCTCAAAATGGCTGGTCTGTGGTGATTTCAATTGCATGACTTCTTTAGATGAAAAGGTTGGAGGTAGACCTCCTGATACTAACAAAATGAACTTCTTCTTAGATAACATGCATGTGGCTAGACTCTATGATTTGGGTTTCTCTGGTCACAGATTCACTTGGAGAAGAGGTAAGGTTTGGGAAAGAATTGATAGAGCTCTTGTTAATGATCACTGGCTCAATGAATTTTTCCATACATCTGTCTCTCATCAATCTATGGCTGGTTTAAACCACATACCTCTTTTGATCTCCATCAGCAGCTCCATAAACCCTTCCAAAAATAGTTTCAGATTTCTAAATGTCTGGTCCTCACACCCAGACTTTCTGAATCAAGTTAGTTCTATATGGACCAGCTATCACAACAACAATCCTTGGGTGAAATTATGGATTCTACACAAAAGACTTGCTACTAAACTCAAAGCCTGGAATTGGCAGACCTTTGGCAATTTAAACACTAGGGTGGTGGAAGCTGAAGCCATTGTAAATGACATGGAATCCAAAATCAGTCTTAATCCTAATTTGGAAACTGATCTCCACATTGCCAATGAAAGACTTCTGAATGCTATTCACTTGCAGGAACAACTCCTCCATTAGAAAGCTGTTCAAAACTATTTCTGTTTAGGGGACACAAATTCTAGATATTACCATGCTATTAATAATCATAGAAGGAAATGTAATGAGATTCATAAGATCAAAAATTCCAAGGGATATTGGATGAACACTCCCCAAGATATTGTAGATAGTGCTGTTGAGCATTACAAAAGGCTCTTCACTAGAAGTGAGGTGGCTAGGACTGAAGTTAAAGGCAATTTATTTGACCACTGCAGACATTATACTTCCACTCTCAAGCTTGCTGACATCCCTTCTGAAGAGGAGATCAAGATTGCATTAAACTCTATTGATAGCAATAAAGCAGCAGGACCTTATGGTTTTTCTGCTGAATTTTAAAAATCAGCTTGGAATATCATTAAATATTATGTTATGGATGTTGTGCGGGCTTTTTTTACTGGTATTGAACCCACCAAATATTTCACCTCTTCAACCATTGTCCTCATCCCTAAAGAGACTGTATGTAACAGATGGGACCAATACAGTCAAATTAGTCCCACCAGTGTGATCTCTAATATCATTAGCAAGATTCTGGTGGCCAGAATTCAACCTCACCTTAATAGGATCATCAGTAATAACTAAACTGCCTTCATTAAAGGTAGACGCATTGTGGACAATGTCCTTTTAGCTCATGAACTATTCCAAGATCTGGATAAAAGATGCAGAGGCGGAAATCTGATTTACAAATTGGACATTTGCAAAGCCTATGACACCATCCTCTGGGATTTCGTAGAGGAGGTTTTACATGCTAGAGGTTTTAATATGGATTTCATAATCTTAATCAGAAGATGGCTAAACAATAATGCCCACACTATTCTCATCAATGGAAAGACACATTGTTTCTTTCCTGCCTCTAGGGGAATCAAACAAGGTGACCCTCTCTCCCCCACTATTTTTATTCTTGTCTTTGACTACCTTTCACTTATTGTTAACTAAATTCCAAACATATCTCTTCACAAGCTTTTCAAGCACAGCTCAAATATTGCCATCAACCATCTTTCATATGCAGATGATATTATTCTTTTTTTTAAGGCCACTAAACCTGCTGCCAAACAAATCCAAACCTTACTCAATGATTTTATGTTATGCTCTGGACTACAGCTGAACAAGCGTAAATGTTGTATTTACTACAACAAAGGTATTAAGCAACCTTTCAAATACTAGGTCTCTGATTTTACTGGTTTTCAAACCCCCCCACTATCATCTAAAATATTTGGGGGTTCTTTTAATGAAAGGAAGGACAAGACAAATCCAATTTGATGATGTAGTGACTAAGATTCAAGCTAAGCTCACTAACTGGACTAATTCTTTCTTATCAAATGAAGGAACGATTACTCTCCTAAAACATATCCTGTATGCCTTGCGTTCGTTCATTCTACAAATGGCAACTATGAAAAAGAGCACTCAGCATCTTCTTGAAACAACTTTCAACAGATTTCTTTGGTCTAGACAAAAAACACAGAAACATTGGACCAACTAGAATTCTATCTGTAAACTAACTCATAAAGAGGGTCTTGGTTTCAAAAGTTTCAAGCATCTCCATCTGATCAATTTTTGCAAGTTGTGGATACACTTTAGAGCTCAAGAGTCCCTTTGGGTTATCTTTCTTAAAGGCAAGTATTGTAGAGGTTCACATCCCACTCTTGCTACTTCTAAATTGGGAGACTCCAGAATCTGGTCTCACATGATTAAACATAAAGATAAAGCTGAAGATTACTTTATATGGGACTTTGGAGAGGGGAACCTCAATTTTTGGCTTGACAACTGGATGGGGGATGGGAAGCTTGCTGACAAGCTAACTACTCCCTACCCAACTTCTTCCAAAGTGTCAGACTTCTGGAATGATAACTAGTGGAACCTTACATCCTTAAACAACATACTGGATAACTTTACCATTAATAAGATTAACAGCATTCTTGTGGACACTACTAAGAAGGAAAAACTCATTTCCAAACATGTGGTTTCCTAGTCAACTTCTGCTTACATTTATTCCCAACATCATCAAGGTGAGAGCTGTCACTTGGAGAAACCCATTTGGAAAAATTTCCTCTCACCCTCTATGTCTTTCTGCTATTGGAGAATCTTCTCTAAATGCCTCCCAACAGATGACATTCTGAACTGAAGGGTTTAAGAGGTCCTTCTTATTGTCTTCTATGTAAAGGGCAAGAGGAAACAACTGTTCACTTGTTTTTCCAATGTCATTTTGCACAGCAGAATTGGTCAACTGTCCTTAGAAACTTGAAAGTCCAAACCATTAATCTCACCTGGCAAAAATTTATATCTTGCTGGAATGAATGGTCCTAGTTAAAAATTTTGGTGGTTCCTTGTGTGGTGGCTTGGTTCACTTGGATGGGTAGAAATAAGGCTAAATTTGATGATCACTTACCACATCGCTCTAAGGTGGATGCTAACTATTTAGCTTTTCTGAAAAAAATCACTCATTGGAAAGCTTTTCCTGATTTTTACAGACCAACTCTTTGGCAAAGCAACATATCTTAGAGCACCCCCTTGTTTACTGGATCAAACCTCCTGCTGGTTGGCTGAAAGCTAACACTGATGGCAGCTACTATAAGTCCTTTGCTGGAATTGGAGGTGTTTTCAGGAACTCAAATGGTAATTGTCTCTTACACTTCCAAACTCCTGTTTTTGCTGTTGATGCTCTGGAAGCTGAGGTATTGGCTATATTTTGGGCTACCTTGATTCCAAGGTCATTATTAGCATTCTCCTTAATAACATAATCCGCCCCTGGCACATTCTGAAATGGAAGAATAGAAATTCTTATAATTCTCAGGGCCTTAATCTGAAATTCACTTTTATACACAAAGAAGGTAACGAACTTGCTCATTGGCTTGCTCAGGAAGGTACTGAGGCAGATAGACCCAATGTATCCAAGGAAGTTCCCCCACCACTTCATTTACTCCTCAAGGGTGACCTTTCTAATTTGCCTTTCTGCAGATTGTTGTAACTTTTTGTCCTTTTATTTTTTTGGATTTTCATATATATATGCTTTTACAGAAGGTAGTTATATATATGAGTTTAGTTTCAATTATATATATACAT